>JAULBV010027781.1:0-32793 GCA_032358295.1 Pterothamnion heteromorphum | reverse complement strand
CTCATTTATGAGGCAACGGGAGCTAGGAACAAGATCTGGAGATTTTCTTCGGTGTCCTCTTCAATGAGGCAACACGCACTTAATATAAGTTAAATATTTCGCTCGCTTAAACACACTTTTTTTAGTAATTTAAATATGCACTCTAAAACCCCTTACAACAAGATGTCTGAACGACGTAAACAACATTTAAATATTAATAGCGGCCAAATGGAAATGGCGACCGCCGACCTCGGACCCGTAGCTCTTTCCGAAGATTTCGACTCGAAGATGGTCGAGGCGCAAAAGCAGCTTGAGCTGCTCCAAAGCCGACAAGAAGAGATCGAACGTCAAAAAGTCGAACTCGCCTCTCTGAACTCACAGAAGCAGGAATTCCTCAACGGCCAAATCGAAATGAGCGAGAAGCTTTCTTCGGCTCTCACTGCGATTGACCGGGAACTCTTCGAAATGCAACAGGAAGTCGACGACCTCCAGCAAACGCGTGAGTGCTTCGCCCAACACCTTGAGCGGATCGACCGCGTGAACCCTGAAGCTTGGGCATCTGAGTCCTTGGCAGGCGAACTTCACAAATCTATTGAGACTCTCCACCACGCCGATGACGAATTCAACCAAGCGATGCAACACTTCTCCGATGGCCGGAGCCGTGGCATCTTTGGAGGAAGCACCTCGACGATTCAAAAGAGAAAGAAAACCGCCTCACCAGCTAGCACTGAGGAGAGTGACTTTTCCTACCACTTTAAAAAGGGCCTCGCGTTTAACTTACCCATCGTGATGGTTATCGTCTTATTTTTGATCGCTTACCTTACCAAGTAACATGGGACTATTTTTGAAAGCCAAAGAGGATCTCTTTCAAAACGATGAAGGTCTCAGCCAACTCGAACTTCAGCAGCTTGAGGTTGAGAAAAAAATCGCAGCTCTGACTCAACAAATTGAATCAGAGCCTGAGCGCCTTATGCGTGAACAGGAACAGATTCGCACCATGATGCCCGCGCCTGACGACTTAGAAGATCGTCGTCGCGAAAAGCGTTTTTACGCCCATGTCACCCGAGGCGAAGCCGTAAATGAACGCCGCTATCAAGCCAAGCGCGGCGTCCTTTTGCTCCTAATCCTTGGTGCCACGGCCGCTCTTTGCTGGTGGATTTATAGCTTTCTGCAAGTTCATCTCTAGCCAGATCAGGGATGACTTCTGAGGTTGCGAAACCTCCCTTCCCCCTCTAAGCTCAAGCCTATGATCTTTCCGATTAGTGATGATGACCGCGCCCTGCTCAAACCTGCCTACGTCACCTGGTTTCTTCTCGCTGGAAACCTCATCCTCTACATTTATCAAATCCTCCACCCCGAGCTAGTTCATGCGTGGAGCGTCATCCCGCAGGAAATCACCACCGGCATCGACCTTGTCGAGCCAGTTTTAATTGGCACCGGTAGCGACGCAGCACTCGTCCCCCAACTCCCCGGCCCCAACCCCATCTATCTGACCGTCCTCTCTGCGATGTTCATGCACGGCGGAATCGCCCACCTCGGTGGCAACATGCTCTACCTCTGGATTTTTGGTGACAATGTAGAACACCGTTTTGGCTCTTTAAAATTCCTTCTCTTTTATCTCATCAGTGGCATTGTCGCGACATTTGCTCAGGTCTTTTTAGCTCCTGATAGCGTCATCCCCAACCTCGGAGCCTCTGGAGCTATTGCGGGGATCTTGGGTGCTTACCTCGTTCTCTTTCCTCGGAATAAAGTGAATGCCGTCTTTTTTTTCCGCATTATTTCCATCCCCTCCATCCTCGTTCTGGGCATGTGGATCGTCATGCAATTTGTCAGCGGTGCCGGAACACTCCAAAATGCCGGACAAACTGGAGGAGTCGCCTATGCCGCTCACATTGGGGGCTTTGTTGCCGGAGTTGTGATGGGGCTCATCGCTCGTTTCACCATGAAAACAGAGCCCGATTCAGGACTGCTTAGACAATATCGCCAGGACGACTCTGCTCGAAAAATCTGGTAGCTCGTATTTGTAACCTCCGAAAGACTATGCTAAATCCCCCCGTATGAGTGATATGCACAAAAGTTCTTGGAACCGACGTAATGTCATGCGCGTTCTAGTCGCAGTCTGCGCGCTCTTTGGTATTGAGGAGTCCCTACGCCGTTATTGGAATAAAACCAAAGACGAAAAAAACCGCCTCGCTAGGCGTGCTCGTGACATTCGTGATGACATATTTGGGTCACAACCAGAAACGGTGTCACCAAGACAATCGCAGTCTTTCCAACCTGGCAACGAAGCCGACTACGCTGCCTTCCTCAAACGCTACCAATTCCAATACCTTTCCCCGCGCGAAATCATCCGCCCACATTACCGCCATAAAAACGGCGTCGATAACACCCTCCCGCCCGAAGACCTTTGGGTTCACCTGCCCCCTACCCTCCGCGTAGCCGATGAAATCCGCGCCCGTCTGGGTAAAAAGCTCCTATACATCGCCTCCGCTTATCGTTCACCAGACTACAACGCCCAATGCCCTGGCGCCGTTCGTGGTTCCTATCATACAAAAAACATGGCTCTCGATCTCGTCTATGATGCGCCAACCCAAGAAGTCTTCGCCATCGCCGAGCAGCTCCGTGAAGAAGGCTTCTTTAGTGGTGGCATCGGCCTCTACAACACCTTTGTTCACATCGACACTCGTGGCCGCAACGCCACCTGGAAGCGCGTATAGAGTATATTAAGAGAAGCCTCTAACCTAGCTCACGGAGCTGGTGCATCGCATTTGCCGAATGGCGCGTCTCGGGGAAGTTCTCCACCACCTGCTCCAGCACCGCCTTGGCGGAATCGGCATCATCGAGGTTGTCCTGATAAAGCTCAACCAACCGGAACATCATATAGGCCGCATCTTCCAACTCCCAATCGTGTCCATCAAGCGCCTCTCGATAAGTTTCCGCCGCTGCAGTAGGATCCTCCAATTTCTCTAATTGAATATTCGCGCGCTCGACCACAGGAAAACGATTCTCTGGGTCATTCAAAGCAGCCTGCGCATAAGCCTCCGCGGAAGCCGCAAACTCACCCTGCGCATAAAACATCCTTGCCGCACGCAACGTATCGTCCTCAACCTCATCAGGCGCGCTGGAACCACTGAAGACAAAATCCGAAACGACCCCTGTGAATTTTGGGAGTATGTATTTAATCGTCACAAAAGCCAAATAGAGCCCCGCCACGATAAAAGCGACCGCCCCCTTCATCATCGCCGTCCCCTCAGCCTTCAAATCCTCGCCTCGATCCGCTCCAATATTTTCCAGCGTGAAATCATCAAATTCTGGTATGACCGCAACCTCTCTAGTTGCCCACCAAATCGTCGCAATGACGACTAGAATCATCACCACATGTAAAATAACCGTCTTCTTCATGAAGCTAATCTACTCGAAATCACTCCTCACGCCCAAACTAAAAAAAGAAAAAAACCCTGTCTATCTTGTCAATCCATGTAAAAAAACACCCATGCCAAACGACTCTCCTTCCACCCCCGCAAAACGCGACACTCTCATTGACGTGCTCACCGAAATCGCCCTCCTCATGGAACTCAAAGGCGAGAACCCCTTCAAGATCCGCGCCTACCGTTCTGGTGCCGACACCGTAGCCAACTTCGACGGCGACATCCTCGCCAAAGCCCGCGCCAACGACCTCGACGGGATCAAAGGAATTGGCACCGCCCTCCGTGACAAGCTCCACGACCTTGCCACCTCTCCCGACGGCACCCTCGAATTCCACCAAAACCTCCGCGCCGAATTCCCTGAAACTCTCTTCGAATTGTTCGAACTCCAAGGCCTCGGCCCTAAAAAGATCAAGCTCCTCTACGACTCCCTCAACATCGACTCCCTCGACGCCCTCAAAGCCGCCTGCGAGGACGACCGCGTCGCTGCCCTGCCCGGTTTTGCCAAAAAGTCCCAAGAAAAAATCCTGCACAGCATTGCTCAAAAAGACCTCTACTCCCAGCGCCACCGCCTCGGCAGTGTCGCCCCTCTCGCCGAAACGCTCCTCGACACTCTCCGTGACCACCCTGACGTTTCTCAAGCCGACATCGCAGGTTCCTACCGCCGCAATAAAGAAACCCTCCACGACCTCGACCTCATTGTTGCTACCAAGAACCCAACCGAAGTCATCGCCTACTTTACCCAGCTCCCCGACGTCACTGAGATCATCGTCCAAGGCGAAACCAAAGCCGCCGTCCGCTTCCCAATCGGGAAAAACGGAAGCCTCCAAGTCGATCTCCGCGCGATCAGCAACACCCAATTCCCCTTCGCCCTCCAATACTTCACCGGCTCCAAGGAACACAACGTCCACCTCCGCTCCCTCGCGCAAAAGAAAAACCTCTCACTCAACGAATACGGCCTCACCCCCACCGTTGACGGACAAGACGACCCCACCGACTCCATTCAAACGGAAGACGAACTCTACCATCACCTCGGCCTCGCCCCCGTCCACCCCGCCCTGCGAGAAGACCGAGGCGAAATCGAAGTAGCCCAGAAAAACCAACTCCCAAAACTAGTCGAACTCACTGACCTTCGCGGCACCTTCCACAACCACACCACCGCTTCTGACGGGAAAAACACCCTCGCTGAAATGGCCGCCGCCGCAAGCGAACTCGGCCTCAGTTACCTTGGCATCGCCGACCACTCGAAGTCATCTTTCCAAGCGAATGGCCTCCACGAAGACCGCCTCCTAGCCCAAGTCGAGCAGATCCACCAGCTCAACCAGCAATTTGAAAAAGACGGCGACTCCTTCCGCCTCCTCGCCGGCTCCGAAGTGGACATCCTCAAGGACGGGAGCCTCGACTTTGACGACTCCGTTCTCGAACAACTCGACTACGCCGTCGCCTCCGTCCACAACGCCTTCACCCTCCCCGAAGACGAAATGACCGCCCGCGTCATCCGCGCGATGGAGAACCCGCACATCCACATGATCGGCCACCTCACTGGCCGCCTCCTCCTCAAACGCGAACCCTACGCGATCAACCACCAAAAGATCATCGACTGCGCGGTCGAAACCGGAACGGTCCTCGAACTCAATGCCAACCCAATGCGCCTCGACATGGACTGGCGATGGTGGAAACGTGCCTCCGAAGCAGGCGTCCTCTGCGCGATCAACCCCGACGCCCACCACACCGAGCAGCTCCAACACCTCCACTACGGAGTCAAACTAGCCCAAAAAGGCTGGCTCCAAAAAGAAAACATCCTCAACACCAAAACTCTCCCCAAAGTCCTCGAATTCTTGAACACGAAAATCACGAATCCGCACGAATAACTTTCAGCTTAAACACCCAATTCGTGTTTCTTCGTATGATTCGTGTTCAACAAATTGCTGTATTAAGGCTCCCTCCAAATAACTAGCACCCCGTGAGGGAATAGTTTATAGAGTGGCGCATGAACAACTTTGATACGATTCACAATCGCCGCGGCACGGGCTCTCTTAAGTGGGATAAATTCCCCACCCTCGACCCACTCTGGGTAGCCGACATGGATTTCCAGTCGCCGCCTGCCGTCATCGAAGCCCTCCAAGACCGCGTCAACGCGGGCATCTTTGGCTACGCGATCCCCCACCAAGGGCTCGTTGATTCTGTGCTAGCCTACCTCGCACGCTTCCATGACACCGAGGCCGAGGAAAGCGACCTCGTCCACCTCGGCGGACTTGTCCCCGCCCTCTCGCTTGCCACCAAGGCCTTTGCCCAACACGGCGATGCGCTCATGACTTGCACCCCGATCTACCCACCCTTCATTGGCGTCCACAAAGACCACGGGCTTGACCTCATCGCCCTACCCCACTCACAAAACGCCGAGGGGGTCTGGGGCTTTGACTGGGAACTTATGGAATCCTCCGTTACCGAGAAAACAAAGCTCTTCCTCCTCTCCAACCCCCAGAACCCCCTCGGTCGCGTCTTCACTGAAACCGAAATCCTCCAACTTGCCGACTTCTGTGAGCGTCACGATCTCGTCCTCATCTCCGACGAAATCCACTGTGACCTCATCCTTGACGAAGCAGCCACCCCACACTTCTCCGCCGCTCGCCTCCCCGACCACTACCAGGCCCGCATCGTCACCCTCATGGCACCGAGCAAGACCTACAACATCGCAGGAATCGGATACGCCTTCGCTTATATTGCCTGTGATTCCCTCCGCCGCAAATTCACCGCTGCCAAAGGTCATACCCTCGCCGAGATCAACGCCCTCGCCTACTACGCCGCCGAAGCCGCCTACAATGAAGGCGACGAATGGCGCCAAGAACTCCTCACCTATCTCAGCGGCAACCGCGACCTCCTCACGAGCCAACTCGCCGAGGCCTTGCCAAAGGTTAAGATCCCCCACATCGAGGCCACCTACCTCGCGTGGATCGACGTCTCTGCTTACCTCCCGAAACTCCCTGCCGCACAGATCGAAAAAGAGACCAACCTCTATCTTTCCGAAGGCCTCTATTTCGGTCACGACGGCCACATTCGCATCAACTTTGGCTGTCCACGTTCTAAGCTCCAAACCGCCCTCGACACCCTTATCAATTACCTTTCTAGTCTCTAAACCGCTAAGAAGTGCGTTAAAAGACAACTCACAGGGACGTAATAGCAGGTCTTGCCTATTCCCTTCTCTTCGCACCAGCCTAAGGTGGTGGTTAGTTTTTAACTAATACACACACCATGAGCCTAACCTTAGCCTACAATACGACAGCTTCCGATACCGCGAATAGCCTCTACGTCTTTGACTCGACAGATCAAAATGGCGTCAATCTACAGATTAAAGTCACCGCCTCTCTTTACGATGACGCGACTGGAACAACCATAACCAACAACGTCATCAATGCAGACACCTCCGTCACCGCTAAACAAGGCCGCTTCGTTACCAACTACGATATCGACGCAGGCGACTACCTCTGCCTGAGCTACGAATATTGCGTCAATGGCTCCGAAGTATCCCTCTACTCCGATATTGGACTCGACCAACTCGCGACCTCCCTCCGTTTCGACAAACCCGATGCTGGTGGTGATAACGGCTTTGGTGATGAACTTGTCTTAATCTACAATCCTGACGACGACGGGTCCTTTAACGAAACAGACGTCCTTGCCACTGGTAGCAGTGATAACTTTCCCTACACCGGTGCTAACCACAATGCCACCGTCATGCAGACCGGCTCCCCCTTGATGACCGGAAACGTCAACTTTGCAGAAATTGAAGCCCTCACCGGTAGCGCTGACACGACTTACAGCACCTTCGTAGGTGTCATGGTTGACCAAAAATTTGCAATCCGCTCCAGGCCCCAATTTAGTAATATCAAAAATACCGGCTACGACATCTATGTTGGGAATATCGGAACCGATACCATTAGTGCTGGAGCACGCTTCAACATGACCATGGGCGGAGCAGTTGACCCTGCCACTGTCATCCCAGAGCCCAGCTCTATTCTCATGGTCGCCCTCGGTGCGGCCATCGCCAGCTTCAAATTAAGATCCAGAAAATAAGGCCTTCGCGCCATAACTTTTAAAATACATCCCGAAGGCTCCTTTGAAAAGGGAGCCTTCGTTTCTTTTTTAGACTGTTAATTCAGGTCGTTTGCGCGTATTCCCTTCCCCCACTATGTCTAGTCAACTTGGTCAACTTTTCCGCATCTCTACCTTTGGTGAATCTCACGGCGGAGGCGTCGGCGTCGTCATCGACGGCTGCCCACCTCAACTCCCGCTCACGGAGGCCGACATCCAGTTGGAACTCGACCGCCGTCGCCCGGGTCAATCAGAAATCACGACCCCGCGCAACGAGGCTGACCAATGCGAAATTCTCTCCGGCACCTTTGAAGGAAAAACGCTCGGCTCACCCATCGCCGTCCTCGTCCGCAACAAGGATCACCGCCCCGAAGCCTATTCGGAAATGTCCGAAAAGTATCGCCCCTCTCACGCTGACTACACTTACGATGCCAAATTCGGTATCCGCAACTGGCAAGGTGGCGGCCGTTCTTCCGCTCGCGAAACAATCGGCCGCGTCGCCGCCGCCGCCGTCGCCCGCAAAGTCCTCGACGCTCTCGCCCCAGGAATCGAAGTCATCGCCTACGTCAAATCAATCAAAGACCTTCAAGCGAACATTGACCCCGCAACGGTTACCGCCGAACAAGTCGAATCAAACATCGTCCGCACTGGAGACCCAGCAATGGTTGAACCGATGATCGACCTGATCAAAGAAGTGCGCGGAGACGGAAACTCCATTGGCGGGATCATCGAATGTGTCATCCGCAATTGCCCAGCAGGTCTCGGCGAGCCGGTCTTTGATCGACTCGAAGCCGACCTTGGCAAAGCGATGCTTTCTCTCCCTGCGACAAAAGCTTTTGAAGTGGGCTCTGGATTTGCAGGAACGCAAATGACCGGACGCGAGCACAACGACCACTTCCGCAAAGACGGCGACAAGGTCATCACCACCACAAATAACAGTGGAGGCGTTCAAGGTGGTATCTCCAACGGCCAAAACATCATCTTCCGCACCGCATTCAAACCAACCGCAACGATCATGACTTCCCAGCCCACGATCGATAAGAACCTCGAGGAAACAGAACTCAAAGGTCGTGGACGCCACGACGCCTGCGTCCTCCCACGCGCCGTGCCCATGGTCGAAGCCATGGCCACCCTCACCTTAGTCGATCACCTTCTCCGCCAACGCGCCCAGAACGGGATTTCTTAGGCCTTACTCGTTAAGCATCCTTTGAGACGGAACCACGCCCCGATGAGCAAGCTCATCCAGACCACGGGCGAGAGCAAGCTCTCGCACTCCGGGGGGTGCTCCTTGATCTAAAGCGTCCACTAAAGTGAATACCACCAGGAGTGCGGAAGCTTGCTTCCGCCTGGGAAGACGGAGCTTGCTCCGTGAGGAGAGATTCGCTCTAAGTAGTCCTTCTCAGTCAGCGTGCCCAGAACGCAATCCCTTAAGACACTCTGCCCCGCCCTCGCTTGACCTCTAGCGCGTAAGCTCTATCTTTCTGAGGTGGATTTGTTTCTCTCCCTCCTCCCCGCTCTCGTTGCACTTGCCGTGATCTTGCTCACGCGGCGAGCGGCCTTGGCGTTATTTCTAGCGGGGTTTATCGGAGTGCTCCAACTTCGAGACTGGCACTTCTTAGCCGCTTTAAAAAGCTTCGTCGGTGAACATTTCTTTGGAGCCCTCTCAGGCGCTTGGCATGTGGGCCCGATTATCTTCACCCTGACTTTGGGCGCTTTCGCTACTTTGTTAGAAAAATCAGGTGGCTTTCAAGTCCTCCTCAAACGGCTCCTCAGTGACAACTCCCAATCTACTGAAAAAGGACAACAAAAGCTCCTCTTGGGCGTTTACGGACTAGGGCTACTCTGCTTCTTTGACGGCTTAGCCAATGCAATTCTCTTGGGGCGCGTCGCCCGCCCAATGACTGATGCCTTGCGTATTTCCCGCAAGTTTCTCGCTTACTTGATCGATTCTACAAGTTCTGCCGTAGCTTGCGTAGCTTTTATCTCCACTTGGATTGCCACCCAGCTTTCGTTGATCCAAGACGGCCTCAGCGAAGCCCCTTTCCCTGTTAATCCTGCCGAGCTCTTCTTCTCCTCGATCCCCGCCAACCCGTATTGCCTGCTTACCCTCCTGCTCCTACCACTCGTCATTTTACGGCGTTGGTATGTCGGCCCCATGGATCGAGCGATGAAGGAGACGGCCTCTTCGAAAGAATATGACGAACTCTCACAAACTACTACTGGCTCCTTATCCTCGGTTCTCGTTCCCCTCCTCGTGCTCTTAGCCGCTATTCCGACCTTCATCTACTTGTGGCAAGATGCCCCCCCCTCTAGCTGGTCATGGGCGAACGCGTTTTCGAGTAGCGGCGTCCCCTTCGCGATGGTCACGGCTGGATTTTTCGCCTTGGGTGCGGCCATTCTCTGTTTTCCAAAAAAAGAACGCGCGGACATCCCGCAACACCTCACTGAGGGAGCATCGGCTCTTCTTCCTGCTCTCTTGATCCTTCTCCTCGCTTGGGCTTTGGGTTCCGTGATGAAGGAACTGGGAACCGCGAAGGCTTTGGCGACTTTACTAGTTGATCGCTTATCACTCGCTTGGCTTCCATTGGCCGTTTTTGTTTTAGGAGCAACGACTTCTTTTCTGACGGGCTCCTCGTGGGGAACGATGGGACTACTCATGCCTCTTACATTACCGCTGACCTTGGAGATGGGCGGAGCAGAGGGAATCGGCGCAACCGAACTTCTCGCAGCAATGCCTCTGACGATTGGCGCGGTCTTTGGCGGGGCGGTCTTTGGGGATCACTGCAGTCCCTTTTCCGATACGACGATCGTTTCCGCACTCGCAGCTGGCTGCACCCCAACCTCTCACGTCCTAACTCAACTGCCCTACGCCCTCCTTGTCGCTGGTTTTGCGGCAATCAGCTACACCTTGATGGCTTGTTCCTTAAACGCCGCAGTCGCAACCACCGTCAGCGCTGCCTTAATGAGTAGTCTCGTCATGTTTTGCTCTCGGAAGAGAATCTCTTAATTCTTCGGAATCTGGTTGAGGGTATAATAAACGTCGGGGTGCCAGAGGGCGGATTTTTCAACGCTACGCAGCCCACTGGCTTGGAGATGGTGAACGTGTCCTTTGACGCGCCCGTCGATTTCGAGTTCGACGCTTTTCTTATCAACAGAAAGGGTAGCCGATTTGATCACGGGGACGCATTGATCAACTTCGGGGCTGCCGTATTTGGACTGATAGATGTAGGTCCAGGCGTTCATCGTGTAGCTGGCCGGATTAGTCGCGGTGGCGGGGTCCACTTCTTGGGTGAAGCTGAGGCGAAAGCCCTTGGGAGTGGCCTGCATGTTGCTCATTTCAAAGGGAACTTTTCCCGTCCAACGGACGCGTTCGAGCGTGAAAGGCGCACCGCCGAGGGAGGCCCAACCGCGATTCGTTCCGCCGACGAAGAGGGTTCCGTCATTGTCTAAGCGCATGGGAACGATCCCTGCTTTGAAGCCCGCGAGGAACTTCCAGACCGCGCCTTGGCGAACGCCGTTGACCGTTTCGATGCTGATGCGTTGAACTTGGGAGTGGGTTTGCTCACCAATGAGGACTTGTTTAGAAAAGGGTCCAAATTTCCCTTCGCTGTGGTCGGTGATAATCGCAGTCGGTGATTGGCCGACTTTCCCGTGGGGAATCTGCACCGCTGGTGGATCGAACTCAGGGATGCGCTCGGCTTCCGTGGCGATGCGTGAGCCGTCCTTGGGGTCTTGTGGCCTTGGGCCCATGTGAGGAGCGTCAGGGTAGTAGATGTTTCCGGTCGGGTTGCCCGTAAACTTTCCAGCAATGAGAGGCTTGAGGCACGAAGTGCCGTTCCAGAGCCCTTGGTTATCGGTGTAGTAGGCAGTGCCTTCGGCATCAAAACCGATCCCGCCCGGGGAGCGAATTCCTGAGCAAACAGGGGTCGCTTTTCCGTCAGGAGAAATGCGCATCGCCCAGCCGCGCCATTGAGATTTGGCTGCAGCTGATCCGGTCAAACAAAGGACGTTCCAGACATTGCCGTCTTTGTCGGGCGTCGAACCGAAGGCGTATTCGTGATAATCACCACAGATGCCCCATGAGTCGTTGAGCGTTTCAATGACGTCGGCGCGGTCGTCTTGGTTTGTGTCGGTGAGTTTTCCGTATTGATCACGGTCGGTGAAGTAGAGGGAGCCGTCTTTAAAAAACATCCCAAGGGGTTCATGAAGGCCACGGAAAAAGAGCGTCCATTTGACTTGGCTTAGGTTTTCTCCGTAGGCGCCATCACAAATCCAAACGTCACCACGACGTGTGCCGACGGCTATACGCTGGTTAGGCATGAGGGCGATGGAGCCGATCTCCATGACTTCGCCTTTAGGAAGAGGAATGACTTCACGTTTGTAAAACTGGGCCATGAGCGGGTCATCAGATGACGCTCCAGGGATGATCTTACCTATGGAGGACTGCGCAAGAAAGCTGACGGCCATGAGACCTAGGGCGAGGGTGCGAGTGGACTTTGAGATGAGGTTCATTTGATACGGTAGTGAAAGGTAAAGGTGTTGAGGCCTTTTTGGAGAGGCATTTTGAAATGAAGGCCGTCAGTGCTTTGTGATTGGGCACTGCTGATTTCGAGCTTCGGATTTTTTGCGTTGAGGAGTTGTAGAGAGAAGTCTGGGATTGGTTTGGTTACGAAAATTTTGAAAACACGATCAATTCCTTCTGCGGTGGGATCAGGTCGGTCTTCTACTTTTATTTGACGATTTTGGTAATAGAAGGTCGGGTAGCGGTTTTCATCGAGTTCGATTTTTTCGAGTTGGAGGTGGTTATCTTCTCCGCTTTGACTCGGCTTGTTGACGAGCGGGAAGACTTCTTTACCAAGTGGCACGGTAGCTCCTTGACCACGGGCAGTCCAATGGCGGCCACCGCTGACGAAGGGCCCCTTCCAGAGGAGTTCCAGCTGGCAGTGCTCTTGACTAAAGGCGAGGTTCATTCCACCGGGGTAGCCAAAGGCGACGTTGCGGTGGCTCGTGCCCTTAAGAAAGTTGCGGTACATGACCGCCTCAGAACCTTTTGGGGAGAGGTCAATCACGATTGGCTTGCGTTTACCTGAACGGGCCTTCTCCCCCGTTTTGGTAATATTCTGCGCCGCCCTTCTCACCCCGGGTCCCGACCAATTGAGAATGATCCCTTGTTTACCTTTGTTTTGGAAATATTCAAAGCGGAAGTCCTGCTCCCCTTTCTTAAGGCTCACCTTCTTGCTTACCTTGCGGTCAATCGGCCCCACTCCTTTGATCTGAGCAATGAGTTTTTCGTTGAGATAAAGGGCTGAGCCGTCGTCTGACTGGAGATTGAAGGTATAATCACCATCTTGAGGAATTTCGAGTCTCCCCTCCCAAACAGCAGCATAGTCAGGCTTGCGCCCTATTTTTTCGAGACTGAGGTAGCCACCATGCTCCTCCTCCATCGCGTCCGCTTCGAGTTTTTTGAAGTCAGGCATCTGATGCCAGCTCCCTTTGTAGATGCTCACAATAAGGTCCTTCACGGGGCCTGGGGTGAGAGGGGTGCTACTTTGAGGAAGGGGGTGCGCTTTTAAGAGCGCCTCTGTTTTCCACATCATGGCTTGTGACTCGTTCGCCTTTCTGACTTCCGATACCTTCTGAGGCGTAATCGCGGAGGATTTGTTCCCCCAAGAGGCTCGGGTATAGGTCAGAATCTCGGCGATTTGCTGATCATTGAGCATCGCTCCCTGCGGAGGCATCACGAGATTGAAGTGCTTTCCATTCACTTCCAGTTCTCCCTGAAGACCATGGAGGACGATCTTGATGGCGCGATCTGCGTCACCTTGAAGCCAGGCACTTTTGGCGAGTGCTGGCGCGGAATCAGCAGCGCCACCTTGGCCTTCAAGACCATGACAGGCTGCGCAATAGGTTTGGAATTGCTGTTTCCCGTTCCCAAGAACAGGCGACTCTTGGCCGTTGGCAAGTTGCGTGAGCAACAATAAGGACACGAGAGTCCAGTTAACTTTATTCATAAGTGAACGCATAATACGAGAGCATAAAAAAAACCTTACAGCGAGCTGTAAGGTTTTCTTATAAAAATGAAATAATCGTGCTTACCAGCCTTGGGTGCGGCTGTGTGAGAAGTGAGACTCAAAGCCAAGTTCTGAAGGGAATTCAGAAAGACCTTCGTGTGGGTTCATCTCGATTCGGTCATCAGATCCACACTTGGTGTAAGGTGGCTTGAAGGTGCCGTGGTAAGTCGGGCAACGGAAAGTGAAGAGCTCGTGAAAGCCGTATCCCATGCGACGGAAGGCGCGGTTTGTTCCAGAAACAAGTCCGTAGCTCCAACCTGCTTTGCGGCCGTAACCATCAGTCTTGCGAACGATGCCCTCAGGAATCTCAACCAATCCGTAGAGAATATTACTGATAGCGCGACCAAGTTTACGCTCCGAGGTATAGAAGGAGCCTGGAGGGGCTTGGATGTCTGCAGAGACACCCGTAATGGTGGTCATGAGCGCGATGGCGATTAGGATCAGTTTTTTCATGGTGAATATATATTGGCTTAAATATGCCCGTCTTGGCAACGGCAAAATGATGTTTTTTATCGTTTACCGTTACCTACTAAGCGAGAGCATTATACGCCTCTAGTTTGCGGAGACACTTTTTTGAGTAGCCTGAAGCGATTTTGCGTTAGTTTGACTCGATTGCGACTGCCTTTTCACACTCGCAAGTGGTTTAACAATGATCGCATAAGCGTCATAGCGCGCCGTAGCAGAACCTTGTTGGAGGATATAACCGAGGACTACTGACGCTGGAACGCCTCGGAGCTGGATGTTAATTTTTTTATGATCGAGTAACCCGTTGGGGTCTTGGAGGACGATGTTGACCCCCTTTTTCTCCTTATCGTTGTCAGCGGCTAACTGGGAGAGAGCTTCAAGCGCTTCGGCGAGGCTGGCATCCGAGAAGCTTGTGTTTGGGATCATTATTTGCTCTAGCTTTCTTTTCTGAACGGCTAACGTAATTTCTTTCCGCTTTGACTTCAGATTAAGAAGGCGGAAACGGGCATTGCCGTGCCGTGGTTGCAAGGCTAGTGCATTTTCATAGTTAACTTTGGCGGTATCAATTTGCCCGTTTTTTTCTGCTAGGAGTCCTTGGTTGTAGAATTTGGCTGCTTTTTGAGCAATTGCGTCAGAGCTACCATCGGCTTGAACAAGGCTTGCGGTGGATAAGAGTAGTCCACAGATCATCATTAGTTTTTTCTTTTTCATTCGGTTTTTTGGGATGTTTTAGGTGTTGGTGGAATCGGCTGAAAAACAACCTTTTCCACTTATTAAACTAAATGAACCGATCAAAAGCGTCAAGGGAGGAATTTCCTACTGAGCTGAACCAGTAACTCGCCGTGCCTCTTGCAGCATCGGTTGGAGCTGCGGCATGAGGTTTTCACCGAGCCCATCGAGCTGCTTGAGTATGGCGATTCCATTTTCGCGACGCCCGAGTTGGAACTCCGTCGCCATAGCATAAGCTAGGAAAACCTGATCACGATTCTGCGTCGCCTGACGCCCTCTTTGAAAGAGTTCATTCGCTTGGCGAACATCCCCCTCCTCAAGAAGAATGAACGCTAAATTCTTCAGTGCCGCTCCATAATTAGGATAGGCTTTCAAACTAGCCTCATAGGCCAACTTTGCATTCTCTGTCTCACCTAATTGCGCCTGACAATAGCCCAGATTATAGTGAGCCGTATATTCGAGCGAGTTGAGCGCAATCGCCTGATGGTGACTATTGATAGCCTTAGCCCATTGCTTATCTTGTTGATACATGCCCCCAAGATTTACCCAGCCCAGTGGGTCTTGAGGCTGCACCCGTGTTGCATTTTCAAAAAGGGCAAAGCTGTCTTTCCAAACCTCCGTTTGTCTCCAAGAAAGTCCGCCCCACAAAACAATTATTAAAACGGCCAACCCTTGTCCCCAACGCGTCTTCACCAAGAAATAAGCTAACAAAGCAAGCGGCCCCGCCAGCGCTAAATACATATACCTGTCCGCCGTAAAACTAGTCCCAACATAGGCTAACCCCGACATTGGCAACCAACACACCACCATCCAAAAGCTTGCAAAAAAGACGGTTGGCCATTCACGACGCTTTGCCCAAACAAAAGACAAACCACCCAGAAAAATGAGAAGTGATCCACCAAAAAAAAGTTGTCCCTTAAGACCATAAAGCCTTGGGGTTGCGTAATGAAAATTCAAATCAAGCGGCACCAACGCTCGCCACACATAATTTAGAAAACCTGGTGCAATGAGCTGCCATCGCGCCAGCAGACTTCCCTGCATAAAGTCCGCATGAGAGCCCTTAGCCTGCAAATACAGAGCCATCACCACTGCTCCTGCGCTTAGCGCAAACCAAGGCCAGTGACGCTTAACCGAACTCAGTAAATAACCGACATTCCAGCTTTTCTCACCACGCACATAACCCTCAATCAAAATCAACAAAACCGGTATAATCACAACACTCGGCTTACTCATCAGAGCCAAAGAAAAACACACCAGACCAATTCCATACCACTTCCTCGCTCCCACCTTCACTTCAAACGAGCGTAAAACAGCACTCAGTGAAGCCCAAAAAAACAAACCACTCAGCACATCTTTACGCTCAGAAATCCACGCAACCGACTCCACCTTCATCGGATGCAGAGCGAAAAAAACCGCCGCTAAAAAGCCAACCCATGGTGATTTAAACAATCGCCCAAAAAAGAAAAACACGAAACAAGCTCCCAGCCCATGAAGGAGAATATTCATCCCATGATGCATGCCCGCTTCATCAATCCCAAACAAAGAAACATCTGCCATATGCGAAAGCCATGTGAGCGGATGCCAGATATTTTCCACCCCAAGGTGCTTGAGACTGCGCCCCAAATTTTCATAGGTGAACGCCCAACGAACCCCCTCAGCAGAAAGCCCCTCATTGACATAGTTATTGTCAGTAACATAGGCAGGGTCATCGTAATTTACAAAGCCATAGTCCAGCGCCCGACCAAAAACGAGAAAGGTCAGCACCAGAATAGCCACACAGGCCAAAGCCGACCAAGTTGAACGCGTGATTTTCATGAAACACCAATCTTTCAGATCCGCGCACCAGATTCGATGCAAAAATTCCCTCTTACTTTAAAAGACACACCGGCAGTCTGCAATCCACAGCCATCCACTCAAAATTCTCCTTCCCCTACCCTCCTCAACATGTTCCGCTAATAAACATGACCTCACCCCCTCCCTATCTAAAAAAACTCCTAACCGCTGCCAGTCTATGTATCCTAGGCCTAGAACCATCATCCGCGCAAACAACAGAAGAGCCCGTCACCCGCCTCGCCTGTGGCTCCTGCTATAAACCCCACTACCGTAGTGCCGACATCTGGCCAACCATCGCCGCGACCAAGCCCCAGCTCTTTCTCTTCATGGGAGACAACGTCTACGCCGACACCCACGACATGGAAAAAGCCCGCGCCACCTACCAAAAACTCCTCACCCTTCCCAGCTACGCCGCCTTTGCCAAAGAACACAAAACCCTCCCCGTCTGGGACGACCACGACTACGGAATCAACGACGCTGGACGCGAATTCCCCGAACGCGCCGAGTCTCAAAAAAACTTCCAAGACGCCTTCAACTTCCCCGCCGACCACCCCGCCCGCCAAACCCCCGGCATCTACTACACGCACACCCAAGGCCCCGAGGGAAAACGCCTCAAGGTCATCAACCTCGACACCCGCTACTTCCGCAGTGCCATTGAAAAGCGCGGCACCGGAAGAAATAAAAAATACCATCCCGCTACCGGCCCAGAAGCCACCATCCTCGGCGACGCTCAATGGGCCTGGCTCGAAGCAGAACTGCGCAAACCTGCCGACCTCCGAATCATCGTCTCCAGTATCCAAATCATCACCCTAGAGCACCCCTACGAAAAATGGGCCAACTTCCCCGACGAACGCCAAAAGCTCATCGACCTTCTCAAAAAAACAGAAGCCAAAAACACCATCCTCCTCAGCGGTGATCGCCATCTTGCCGAGTTTGCAATCCTCCCCAAAAAAGAAAGCGGACTCCCCTATGACCTCCTCGAAATGACCTCCAGCGGCCTCACCCACGCCGGAGCACCCGACAACGGAAACTCCCACCGTGTCGAAGGATCCTACTACCGAGGCACCAACTTCGGCACCATCGAAATTGACTGGAAAGACAACGAAGCCCCCGAAGTCACCCTCGCCATCCACAACGCCAAAGACGGTAAGGTCTTCAAAAAGTTCTCCTGCAACTTCCCAAAGCCCAAATAGGCACACGCCATTTTACACAGCCTTTACACAACACCCACGGAAATCAGCTAAGGTCAGTTCATCCGAGAAATCACTCTCGGACAAAAACAAAAACTGATCATGAACCAAAAACCAGCAAATCAACCTAATTCCAGAATCCTCCGCGCCACCATCCTCGCCACCACCATCCTGAGCCTCACCCCACTCACCTACCAAGCCAGCGCTCACACCGAAAAACGCGCCCACACTGAGCACGCCCAAAGCCCAGCCAAAGTTCAAATCGCCCTTCTGTTAGACACCAGTAGCAGCATGGACGGCCTCATTGACCAAGCCAAATCCCAACTCTGGAAAGTCGTCAACACTTTCAACACCGCCCAAAAAGACGGTAAAGCTCCCTTCGTCGAAGTCGCCCTCTACGAATACGGCAACGACAGCCTCGACAACACAACCCACTGGATTCGTCAAATCCAACCCCTCACCCGCGACCTTGACCAAATCAGCGAAGAACTCTTCTCGCTCAAAACCAACGGTGGAAGCGAATTCTGCGGAGCCGTCATCTCCCGCGCCACCGCCGACCTCAAATGGGACACTCGATCCACCACCTACAAAGCCATCTTCATCGCCGGCAACGAAGCCTTCACTCAAGGCCCCATCAACGCCCTCTCCACCTGTAAAAAAGCGATCGAAAACAACATCGTCGTCAACACGATCCACTGCGGCAACTACCAAGCAGGCGTCAACGGACAATGGCAAAAAGCCGCCCTCCTCGCCGAAGGAAACTTCAACACCATCGACCAAGACAAAGCCATCGTTCACATCAAGGCCCCCCAAGACGAAATCATCCTCAAACTCAATATCGAACTCAACCGCACCTACATCCCCTACGGTGCTCAAGGAAAACAGAAGCTCGAAAGCCAAACTCGCCAAGACGCCAACGCCTCCAAAGTAGCCAAAAGCGGTGCCCACATCCAACGCGCTGCCACGAAATCTTCCGCAAACTACTGGAACGGCAACTGGGATCTCTGCGATGCCTCCAAAGATAAGAAATTCGATTGGAAAAACCTCAAAAAAGAAACCCTCCCCAAAGAGCTCCAAACTAAATCCACCGAGGAAATCCAAAAGCACGTCGCCACAAAGAAAAACGAACGCGCTCAAATTCAAAAGAAAATCCAAGACGCCAACAAAGCCCGCATCGCCTACGTCGCCAAAGAACGCACCAAACTAGCCAACGAAACAGGCCAAGACCAAACCCTCGATCAAGCCATCCAAAAAGCAATCCAAACCCAAGCCCAGAAAAAAGGCTACACCTTCAACTAGTCCTCAACTTCAAATCACTAGTGGAGCACCTCCCCCAGGTGCTCCACTCTATATTAATCACACAATCATTCTCCTCTCCACCGCCTCAAAAAACTGCTAACTTCTCAAGCATATCTTAATTCTTCTCTCTTATTTTTTACTTCTCAATTAAATGTCCACCATTCTCGTAGTAGAAGACGACTCCGCCGTCCGTCAAGGCATCACCGACGCTCTCACCTTCTCCGGCTACCAAGTCATCTCCGCCAAAGACGGCCGCGAAGGAATGCAGCTCGCCCTCACCGCCACCTGCGACCTCATCCTCCTCGATCTCGTCCTCCCCCATCACAGCGGCTTCGACATCCTTCAAGCCCTCCAGACCCAACGCCCTGGCCAAGCTGTCATCATTCTCTCCGCCCGAGGAGAAGAAAACGATCGCGTCAAAGGCCTCACCCTCGGCGCTGATGACTACGTCGTCAAACCCTTCAGCGCCCGCGAACTCCTCGCCCGTGTCAACGCCGTCCTCCGCCGTAGCCACGAACGCAACAGCCCTCAAAGCGACCTCACTCTCAGCACCTGCACCATCACCCTCAGCCAACCCAACCAAGAAAAATCCACTCACCCCTGTGGAACCCAACACGACCTCTCCGAAAAAGAAACAGCCATCCTCAAAACCCTCCTCACCAATCAAGGCCACCCCGTCACCAGAGACGAACTCCTCCGTCACGTTTGGGGAGTCGAAAACAAAAACATCGAAACCCGTACCATCGACATGCACATCGCCCACCTCCGCAAAAAACTCAACGACCCCCACCAAACCCACCTAAAAACAATCCGAGGAAAAGGCTACCTCCTCGCTCCATAAAAAACAAATTCCAAGTATCAAATTCCAATGTTGCGATTCCAAACTCTTTGAGTCACCTCAAGAAAATCTGTGTTGATCCGCGTTCATCTGCGGTAAAAATACTTCCATGTATTTCGTGGTGTCTTCAATAAAAAAGATTCGTTAGATCCGCTGGATTCGCGGTTAAAATAAATTTGAGTCATTCGTCTAATTTGCCGTTGGCCATCTCCGCTACGCTCCGGTTGTGTTCAAAAAACTCTTCCCTCGACTCCTCTAAAAAGTGTCCAAACCCACCCACATCTGGCTCCTCCTAACCTCCTGTGCCGCCCTCATCTTCGGCACCATGGCCTGGATGACCCACCACGTCCTCCAAGGCGACCACACTCGTCGGCAAATGATTGCCGAGGCCGACCTCCAAGACCGCATCCGTCTCAGCCTCTCCCGTATCGACTCCGCCATCGGCTCACTTCTCATTGTCGAAAACCAACGGCCTCCCAGTCATTACTACCCCTTCTTTAGAACCACCGACCTCTATACCGACACCTATAAAAAACTCCCTCAAGGATCACTGCTCCAGCCCTCTCCCCTCCTAACTGAAGAACTCGAATTCACCCGCCTTCACTTCCGTATCGAAGGAAATTACCAACCCAACAAACTCTTCTCCCCCCAAGTCCCCCGCTCTAACGAACTCATCCTCGCCCAAAAAGAAGGCCTCAACTTAAACCAGCTCGAAAACAACACCCGCCTTCTCCAACAACTCAGCGCCTTCCTCGAACAACCCGCCCACACTAACCTCCTCCACCGCAATTCCGAACCAACCTCTCAAACAACCGCCTCTCCTACCGCGAGCATCAACGGTGACCTTCTCTGCTCCAGCATTCTCGCCACTCCAGGCTCAACGACCCATGTCCCTGAGTCTAAACTCAAAACCGCAAAACAAGAAATCGCTTGGGATACCAACACCAACTTCAACAACGCCCTCAACCGAGAAGTCCCTTCCTACCAAAACGCCCTCAGTAAAAAAGAAAAAGTCGTCCGTAGCAACGTCACCAAAGACCTCGTCAAAAAAGCCACTCAACGCTCCGAGACATCAGGCAACTGGAAGCAATCAGCCTCACTAAAAGCGGACCAAGCTGACTCCACCCCCGTCGCCATCTCTAGCCAAGATTCCGACCAAAACTATCAAGTCCAGCCCCTGCAAGCCCATTGGATTGATTCCGAACTCTTTCTCATCCGCCACGTCAAATCACAAAGCAAAGAAAAACCCGACAGCTACCAAGGCCTCTGGTTAGACGCCATCGCCCTCCAAAAACACCTCCTCAGCCTCACCTCAGACCTTCTCCCCAAAGCCAGCCTCCAAGCCCTCCCTAACCAATCAACGAACCACGAGAATCAGCCCAACACCCTCTCCGGCCTCCCTTGGCAAATCCTCCCCAACGAAACTTCCGCCGCCATCGCTCGCACCGCCACCCTCACCACCTTCGGCTGGACCAACACCCACAGCACTCTCATCCTCGGCTGGCTAGCCGCTCTCATTGCCTTCACCGCCATTGCCCTCCTCCTACGTGGCGTCCTCCGCCTGAGCGAACGCCGCGCCGCCTTTGTCTCCAGCGTCACGCACGAGCTCCGCACTCCCCTCACAACCTTCCGCCTCTACTCCGAAATGCTCGCTGACGGCATGGTCACTGAAAAGGAAAAACGCCAAGACTACCTCCGCATCATGCAGAGCGAATCCGAACGCCTCAATCACCTCGTCGAAAACGTTCTCGCCTACTCTCAAATCGAACGCGGCACCGCCCGTTCCCAAACCCAAACCATCAGCCACCAAGCCCTCTCTGAGCGTCTAAAGCCCACCTTCCAACGTCGCGCTGATCAAGAAAAAGCAACCCTCCAAATCAGCCTCGACCACCCCGAGTCAACCCTCACCACCGACCTCACTGCCGTCGAACAAATCCTCTTCAACCTCCTCGACAACGCCTGTAAATACGGCCTCCCCGACGACCTCCCTCCTAGCAAGCGAGTCCTTCAACTCCGATTCGAAGAAACCACCACCCATCACCTCTTCCACCTCACTGATCCCGGCCCCGGCATTCCTAAAAACGAATCAAAAAAGCTCTTCCAGCCTTTCCATAAATCAGCGCAAGACGCCGCCCTCAGTAAACCGGGCGTTGGTCTCGGCCTCGCTCTTTCCCGCCGCCTCGCCCAGGCCCTCAAAGGTTCTCTTTCCCTACAACCCGCTCACCATCAGAACACTTTCACCCTGACTCTCCCTAAAAAAACTACAAACGCTTAAAAATAAAATCCTAAATTTTATGGACACTTTAAAACTGGACTGACAGTCTAATTTTACAACACACGATAGCTTCCATATTTTTTAAAAAAAGTGCTAAACAAAAAACGACCGTTACGTCAACTAAGAGCCTCCAACATTGAAGTGATCGAATTCCATCGCCAGCTACGGTTTACGTCACTTATCGCGACAGCCTCATCTGCGATATTACTCTTGGTGAGTTTATCCCTCACCTTCCACAAGTTCACCTTCTTTGCCGAGCACGGAGCTAAAATTAGCTTTAGCCTCCTCATCCTTATGGCCTACACCTCCTTCAACATGTTCTTTGATCACCGCCAGATGACCAAGCTCGCAAGGTCTCACTCACGATAAAGGGCCTCTCCTAAAAATCGATCACAAAGCCCCCGCGACCCGTCACCGCTTGGGCGATTGATTCATGCACCCAACGGATCTCATACTTTGGCCCCCAGGAGTCACTCACCGCCACTTCATTTGTCTTCTCATTATAGCCAATAACCATACAAATATGATGGTTCGTCTCGGCCTTTAACTTTGGATTTATTTTATCAGCTTCCTTTTCAATTTCCTCTGCCCACTTCGCAAAATCCTGCACATCCTCACGCTCCTTGCTCCGTTCGTTAGCAAGATCATTATACGGCTTAAGGCTTCGCATTTGCCAAAGCACGGGCACCCCGTCATCGATAAACTTCTTCAGCTTGCTGATTTTAAAATCCTTTTCCAGCTTCAGGTCTTTAATTCTCCGCGCTTTGCTCCGCACGATGCGTTTGCAGTCATCGGCAAGCTTCGTGGTATTGGTTCCCTCAGGCCCCGTTGCCGCTGTCGCTAAAAGATACATGTCAGCGGGCACTTTCATATAGCGCATCGCACGCTCAAAGGTTGCAGGCGCACAATACCCCTTCGGCCCCTGATTCACCATCGGGATATTATCAATCCAAACATCGCCATTGCTCTCAGTCTTCACATTGCCGAGTTGAATTTTCTTAAGATCTGCATCCTTCACAAACTTCACCTTCCCCTCCGCATCCGCCGTCGCCGTGGGGACGATCAACAAGTGCACATACTCCCCGTCACGAGCCGACAACAAAAAGGCATGACCATTGACGTCCCAACGTTGCACCTTCCGCTTATCCTCTTTCTCCCCGTAGTACTGCTTCTCCGGCTCACCCAAAGCTACTGTCAACTTCTGCGCAATCAATCGCTCATCAAGTTCAATCGCGTCTTCCAAATCCCCCGGTACTTTCTCTGCAGGGTGCATTTTCTTAAAATGATCAGGGCCCATTCCTAAACGGCTCCCGAAGTCGCCCTTGTTTGCGTAGACCAATGAGAACTGTTCAGGCAGATCACCCGCACCTCCATAGAGAGTCACGCAATAAGGATGCGCCCCAAGAAATTTGTAGTCGAGTTTCGTATAGAGACGATAACTGCTGGAGCCCTCCTTACGGCTCTCCAACTTCCAGTTCAAACGCTTTGCCACCTTCGCAGCATCTTCCTTCCAAAGACTCTCCACCTCACCAAAAAGATCATGCCCAATTGACTCGTTCGTTTTCTCAAAAGCCGCCAGCGCTCCATCTCCAGCTTTCTTCGCCGGCTTAGCCTCATCAGATTTGGCCTCACTCATCACCTCCTCGATTGCCTCCACACTTTCATCTGTCAGCTTGCTTAACGGGATTGTGAAAAGCTTCCCCGCACCGGTCTTAATCTTCACCTTTCCTCCACTCAGCCCAAGCACCTCCACCTCTAGCGATTTCCCTGAAGACTTCTGTGTAATTTCAATCGTCTCCGCCAGCGCGATGCCTGACGAAGCCATTCCTAGAAGCAATACCAAACTCAGGCGTAATTTATTCATTACGCACCTTAACATTCGCGACCCACTCTCCGTCAAGGTTCTTCGCCCTTAGCCCTTACGCTAGCCAGTTCTCCGCACGGCGGATGAAGTCCCCCTCAAGTTGCAAGTATTTGCCAGAGACGCTTTGCTGAAGATGAGCCTCCCATGGGCAAGAAATCTCAGCCCGGTCCGGCGCATTGACGTTTTCAATAAAACGAGCCAACTCCGCAAAATCAATCACTCGCTGTGCATAGAATTTCGGATTCGTCGCATACTTAGCCACATCATTCACATAGCCATTGATCAAGGCCAAGCTCGCAAAAAGCTCCGCCACATTCAGCTTCACAAAAGAAGCCAAGGCCAACTCGGCTCCATCCTTCTCATGAAGGCTCGGACGCATATCTAGCTTTTCTAGGGTCGCACTGACATACCCAACCGCCTCTAACAGCTGCGCTGAAATGTGTGACGAGGATAGCAATTTAGACAGATGGTTCGTCAATTGCGTCACCTGCGTCCAGATCGGTAAATCCACATAAATATCATAAAGCTGACTGCACAAGTTCTCGCCCAAGCCCTCTAACGGAAACTGTAAAACATCAGCTCCTTCCATCCCTGGGTTGATCACCGAATAGGTTGATAAATAGTTCAAGATCGGCTGCATCATGGTCTCATAGCCCGGAAAAGTATGTCCGCGTCCATTGATTTTAGCAAACTCACAACGCTCCAAGTAACCCTGCACAGCTTCTTCGATAGGGTCATGATTCTGCACCGCACTCGCTGGCTTCAGGCCGTAGAGAATCGTCAACTGATCAAAGCTCGCAAACGACAACGCCTGTGAGCCCAACCTCTGAATCAGCTGCCATGCCTGTTGCTGGGCATCGCGTAAATCATTACCACTCGGCATCTCAGACGGGTGCTGTTTGATCTTCTTCAACTGCTGAGAATTATTCGCTTGGAAAAAATACGCCACCTCATTTGTTGGCCCATGCACAACGCCTTCTTCATCATAAGCCTTCAACTCACCATAGTAGCCTAAGATCAACTTCGCAAAGCGTGGGTCGGGGTTGGGCTGTCCAGCCCGACTCAAGTAACGATCCGCCAATCCATCAGCATAAGGATCAGCGCCAAAGGCCAAGTTCGCAATCGCCTGCTTACAACAAATATCAGCCGTTGGAGTGACCAATAACGGCAAGCCCGCATCCACGCAAACTCGCTTCAGCTCGCCCAAAAACAAATCAACGGTCGCTGAAAAATCATCCGCTAAACGAGCCTCCTCTGGCGTATGGATCGAGGCCGCATACTTCGCCCGAATCGTTGGGTCCTGTTGTTCTAAATCTCGGATCACAAAAGGCATCGCTCCGCCGGGAACCCCCGCCGCACAAAGTTGCTCTTTCACTTTTTGCGGAATTTCGGAATCTTTCCGCTCCGGAGAATCTCCCCAAAGCCGGCTAATGCGCCGACCTAAGCGGGCGTATTCCTCTTTATCGACAATCAACTCTGGAGCCAGCTTCGAAAGCGGGTGATGCGACGAGCCACCACTCAACACGCCCTCCGCCGTCTCAATCCACGCCAAGCCAAAGCTCATTGCCTCTTGAATCGCGGCAAGTGATTTCTCGGCATTCGTCGAGTGGCAGTGCAATGATAAAGGAACTCCGTCCAAAACATCCAACAACGCCGGAACTAAGGTCTGCACTCGCTCCGCAGTCAGCTGGCCTGACATGTCTTTAATCGCCACCGCATTATAGCCAGCCCCCAAAAGCGCCCGCGCATACTCACAATAATAAGCATCTGTATAACGCTCTGGAGCCTCCGCATAATTCGTAAAACAAATCGCCCCCTCTAAAATCAACCCATCCTTCTTCCCCGCTTCTTTCAAAGACTCAGGAAGCCCTAAATTATCAATGTCATTGAGCGCATCAAAACAACGGATTTTCGTAATCCCTTGCTTCACAAATTCCTTCAGCGTCACCTCCAACAAATCTTTATCGTAATGACGGAACCCCAGAGCATTCGCCCCACGGAAAAGCATCTGCAACTCAAAGCGTCCTTCTTCACCATCCGCACTATTCGAACCCTTAGAATTCCGAGCGACCTGCCCCTCATAGCTACGTAAGGCGTGGCTTGTCGCATTTAAAACCGTAAACGGATTATAACCACGCCCAATCGCGGTTTGAAAACTCTGCCCACCCGCGATCTCAGCCCCCGAAAAACCAGCCCGTGCCGAGGCCACAATCACCTTCGCGTAATCGCGAGGATTAAAAACCCAATCAGCCGCATCCAGCGTCGATTGCTGTCCATCTCGCAAAGTCAAATTCAGCAATTGTGGTCTCTTCGTCTCAGTCATTTGTCGCGCGATTCTAGACCACCCCCCCCACCCCCAAGCCAGACAAAAAAGAAGCAATTCTCCCTCATTCCTCAAAAATGACGACTTCTTCATTATTAAATACCCTGATAGATTCACTCCAGTGGCGCGTTTCTATAAAGTTACCCATCTTACCCTCTCTCTTATCCACCGTTGCTCATGTCCTTTCACACCCACTCCACTTCTCGCCGTTCCTTCCTTCGGTTAGGAACCTCCGTTCTCGCCCTTCCCTTTCTCGAAACCTTCGCCAGT
Source organism: Pterothamnion heteromorphum (assembly GCA_032358295.1). Classification (NCBI taxonomy): domain Eukaryota; phylum Rhodophyta; class Florideophyceae; order Ceramiales; family Ceramiaceae; genus Pterothamnion; species Pterothamnion heteromorphum. The sequence continues at coordinate 6,143 of JAULBV010027781.1, read as the reverse complement.
GCCCAGTCTCTCGCGACAACTCCTGCCAAGCGCATGATCTTCCTCGGCGGCGGCTTCGGTTTCACCAAAAAAACCTTCTACCCAAAACAAGCAGGCCGCTTCGAGGAAATAGGCATGACCGAGGGCCTCTCCCCGCTCACCCGCCACCTCAACGACCTCACCATGGTCTCGAACCTGACCAACCTCGGCGCCACTAATCCCCACGGCGGCAGCTCCTCCTATCTCACCGGAGCCAACGTCTCCGGAACCCCTGGGAAACGCTTTCACAACTCCATCTCCTGCGACCAAATCGCAGCTCAGCATCTTGGCCAAAATACCCGTTACGCCTCCCTCATTCTCTCCGCCAAGGAACGTGACGGCCTCCAGAACTCGGGTCACGGCGCAGGGCTTTCTCTCTCTTGGGATGACGACGGCAAACCAATCCCCGGGATCAACACCCCCCTCGCCCTCTTCCACCAGCTCTTTGCCAACCCGCAGGATTCTCGCCAAGAACTCGACAAACGGCTCAAGAAAAAACAAAGCATCCTCGATCTCGTCCGCCTGAACGGGAATAACATGAAGCGCACCCTCAGCAAAAACGACAACGAGAAGCTCGACGAGTATTTCACCGGCCTCCGCCAAGTTGAACAAGGCCTCCAACGCCAAGCCCAATGGGCCGACACCCCCAAACCCGCTGCCCCGTTTGACGCCCCCGCCGAAGGCCTCAAAGGAGAGGAAGCGATCCACCTCATGTATGACATGATCATCATCGCCCTCCAAACGAACATGACTAACGTCGTCAGCTACCGTCAGCCCGTGACCTCCCTCCTTGCAGGCATGGGCATCACCCTCAAGGCCCACTCCCTGAGCCACTACGGATTCTCCGAGCCTCGCACCCTAGCCTCACGCGAACGCGACAAAAAATGCTCCGCCCTCCTCGCCCACTTCATCGACCGCCTCAAAGAAGCCAAAGACAGCGACGGCTCCCGTCTCTTTGACAACTGTATCGTCAGCTACGGCTCTAACCTCCGCAGTGGACACGAACTCAAAAACCTCCCCGCCATTATCACGGGCGGCGGAGCCAAGGACATCAAACACGGCCGCCACCTTGCCCTCCCCAAAAAGGACACTCCCCTCGCCAACTACTGGCTCACTCTACTTAAGCAGGCCGACATCCCAATCAAAGACTTCAGCCACAGCACCGGAATCGTCCCCGAGCTTATCACGTAAATAAGAACTCCCCACCCTCATTATTTCATCTAACATCACCCTAATGACACGCTTCTCGACGACCCTCTGTATCATAGGCATCGCCATCGGAATCACCTCCATCGCAACTCCCAAAGCGGCAGCGCAACAAAAGCCCAACATCATCGTCATCTACACCGACGACCAAGGCTACGGAGACGTCAGCGCCCTCAACCCCCAGTCCAAGTTCCAGACTCCCAACTTGGATTCCTTAGTCCATGAAGGCATCGCCTTCACCAACGGCCACAGCCCTGACAGCGTCTGCACTCCTTCTCGCTACGGACTTCTCACCGGTCGCTACCCGTGGCGTACTGTGCGGAAATCAGGAGTCCTCGGAGCTGAAGCCGAGTGCATGATCCCCGATGGTCGCATGACCCTCGCCTCTCTCCTCAAAGAAAATGGCTACGACACCGCGATGGTTGGCAAATGGCATCTCGGCATGACCTTTCCGGGCGACAAAAAAAACCGCGATTGGTCAAAGCCCGTCACCGACATGCCCCTCGATAAAGGCTTCGACTATTTCTACGGCATCCCAGCCTCCTTGAACTTCGGCATCTTAGCCTGGTTTGAAGGGCGTCACGCCGCCGTGCCACCCACCCTCTATACCAACAAACAGAAGAACCCCCGCTACGTCGATTACCGCATCATGCCGCCCTACAACAAGACGTCCAAAAAAGCACCTGAGTATATCGTAGGGAAAGGAAGCGGCTTTGAAGTTGCTCCCGACTTTATCGACAATCAGTGCCTCACCCGCTTCACCGACAAATCAATCGAATGGATGAAGGGCCAAACGACTAAATCTAAAAACCCCTTCTTCCTCTACCTCCCCTATACTTCACCCCATTATCCCGTCTGCCCCCTTCCCGAGTTTCACGGCAAAGGTGAAGCAGGAGCCTACGGCGAGTTCATGATCGAAACCGATCACCACATCGGCCGCATCCTCAAGTTTCTCAAAACAGAAGGGCTCGATGAAAACACCCTCATCGTTTTCACGAGTGACAACGGCCCTGAACGCTCTTGGCCGCAACGACTCAAGGATACTGGCCATGACAGTCGTGGCGGCTACCAAGGAGGCAAACGCTCAGCTTACGAAGGTGGACACCGCGTGCCCTTCATCGTGCGTTGGCCAGCTGGCATCAAAAAGCCAGGACGCACTTGGGGCGCCACCGTCGGACAGACCGACCTCCTCGCCACCTTCGCTGAGCTAGTCGGCGCAACCCTCCCCGATAACGCCGGAGAAGATAGCCAAAGCTTTGCCGCCATCTTGAGCAACCCAAAAGCCAACACCGACCGCCTCCCCCTCATCAACCGAGGCGAAGAAAACGGCGGCCGCTACGCCATCACCGACGGCCACTGGAAACTCCTTTTACCGAACAAGAAAAATAAGTCGCCCGAACTCTACGACCTCTCCACAGACCGCGCAGAAGCCAACAATCTAGCCTCTCAGCACCCCGATAAGGTCAAAGAACTCCAAGCCAAAATCACCGACATCATCACCAAGGGTCGCACCTCCTCCGGTGCCACCCAACCTAACGACACCGGCTACTGGAAACAACTCACTTGGATGACTCCCACAGACTTTAAATAAATTTTAACCACCATGAATCTCATCAAAGCAACCCTCACCGCTAGCCTACTCTTGGTTTCGAGTATCGCCGCACTTGGCTCCGAAAAGACTAAACCCAACCTCATCTTCCTCCTCGCCGACGACCAAGATCTCAGCTCCGTTGGCTGCTACGGCAACCCTGATGTGCAAACTCCCCACATGGATCGCCTTGGAAAAGACGGCCTCATCTTTGACAAAAACTACACCACCACCGCCATCTGCATGGCCAGTCGTGCCAATATTCTGACCGGAATGTATGAATATAAAACCGGCACCAACTTCAATCACGGCGACATGAAGGCCGAAGTCTGGCAAAAATCCTACCCCGTCCTCCTCCGCGAAGCGGGCTACCTCACCGCCTTCGCCGGAAAATTCGGAATCCTCGTCGATGGCAAAGCTCCAAACAACAAACCCGGTCTCTGCGCAGACGACTTCGACTTCTGGGCAGGCGGCCCCGGTCAGACTAGTTTCAGAACATCGACAAATAAGAACCTCGTCAAATACGCCAAGGACTACCCTCACGCCACCCTCGCCTACGGAGCCTTCAGTCAGGACGTCATCCGTCAGGCCACCGCCCAAAAGAAACCTTTCTGCCTCTCGATCAGCTTCAAGGCCCCTCATAAACCCGCCACTCCCGACCCGCGCTTTGATGACATCTACAAAGGAAAAACCTTCACCAAACCCGCCAACTTCGGACGTGAACACGGAGAGCATCTTTCCCCACAAAGTAAAATGGGTCGCCAATACCCTCGCTTTACCGAGTGGAAATATGACACCGACTACGACGGCGAAATGGCTAAATATTACCAACAAGTCTACGCCATCGACGTCGCCCTCGGGATGGTCCGCGCCGAACTCAAAGCCCAAGGGATTTCTAAAAACACCGTCATCATTTACACCAGCGACAACGGCTACATCTGCGGCTCCCACGGCTACGGCTCCAAAGTCCTCCCCATGGAAGAATCATCCCGCGTCCCCCTCCTCATTTACGACCCCCGCAGCACTTCTGCAGGCAAAGAACAACGCTGCGCCGCCTTGACGGGTAACATCGATTTCGCACCCACTCTCCTCGAATTAGCAGGACTCCCAATCCCTCAAAACACCGACGGAGTCAGCCTCGTCCCCCTCCTCAACGACCCCACCCTAGACGTCCGTGAGACGCTTGCCCTCATGAACACCTTTGGCTCAGGTGCCACCAGCGCCCTCACCCTCCTCACCAAGAATTTGAAATACACCTACTGGTGGTATGGAAACGACAAAATGGACCCGACCGAGGAACTCTTCGATCTCAAAAATGACCCAGGCGAATTGAAAAACGTCGCCAAGTCTGAGGAATACGCATCCCAACTCAAGCTCATGCAAGGCCACTACGACAACCAGCTCGAACACCTCAAAGCGGAAGGCGTCCCCTACAATGGCTACGATAAATACGGCCTCCTCTTTGACCGCCACCTCCCTCTTTCAGAAAAACCGACGGCCAAGCCTAAGAAAAACTCAAACAAGAAACGCAAAAAATCAAAATGAACCTCTCTAAATATACAAAGGCTCTAGCCATCACCGGCCTCAGTCTCCTTGCTACAGCCCTCCACGCCAAAGACCTCAGCGGAAGCCGCCCCAATATCATCCTCGTCATGACCGATGACCAAGGAATGGGCGACCTCTCTTGCATGGGAAACAAAGTCCTCAAGACCCCCCACATTGACAAATTTTACGGACAATCCACCCGTTTCACCGACTTCCAAGTCAGCCCCACCTGCGCACCCACCCGCGCCGCCCTCATGAGCGGACGCGCACCCTTCAAAGTCGGCGTTACTCACACCATCCTCCAACGCGAACGGATGGCTCTCGACATCGTCACCCTCCCCCAAGCCCTTAAAAGCACTGGCTACACCACCGGTATTTTCGGCAAATGGCACCTCGGTGACGGCGCCCCCTACCTCCCGCACAATCGCGGCTTTGACGAGTCCCTCATCCACGGGGCCGGCGGCATCGGCCAACACAGCCTAGGCGACTTCCTCGCCAACTCCGAAAACCGCTACTTCGACAACGTCCTCCTTCATAACGAAACAATCGTCCAAACTGAAGGCTACTGCACCGACCTCTTTTTCCACGCTGGATTAGCATGGATTAAAGAACAGCACACCGCCCCGAAAACAAAGAAGGCCCCCTACTTCGCCTTCATTTCCCTTAACGCCCCGCACTCCCCCATGATTGCGCCCGAAAGCTACGCCAAGCGTTTCACCGACTTAGGCTACGACGAAAAAACGGCCGGTCGCTACGGCATGATCGAGAACATCGACCACAACATGGGCCAGCTCATGGACAAGCTCACCGAATGGAAAGCTCTCGACAACACCCTCGTCATCTTCATGACCGACAACGGCGCCACTCACCTCAGCGGAAAGCTCAACGGCAAAAAAACGAAAATGTTCAACTACAACATGCGCGGAGCTAAGAACTCTCCCAACGAAGGTGGCACCCACGTCCCCGCCTTCTGGTATTGGAAAGACACCCTCGACCAAGGAAAGGACATCTCAGCCCTCACCGCCCACCTCGATCTCTTCCCCACCTTCCTCGACCTCGCCGGAGCCAAAGCAGAACAGCGCCCCGACTCCATGCAGGAACTCGACGGCCTTTCCCTTCTCCCCCTCATCACCGACCAAAAAGCGGCCACCCAATCCGCCTGGACAGACCGCGAACTCGTCTTCCACTGTGGCCGCTGGAACGCCGGAGAAAGAGAAGACTCCAAATTTCTAAAATGCGCCGTCCGCACCCCGCAATGGCGCTTCGTCAATAACAAGGAACTCTACGACATCTCCACCGACCCCGGCGAAACCAAAGACCTCGCCACTGCCAACCCCGAAGTTATCGCCAAATTACGCGAATCCTTCGACCAATGGTGGACCTCTGTCCTCCCACTCATGGTCAACGAAGACCTCCCCAAAGTCAAAGATCACCCCCTCCATCTCCGCTACGAAGCCCAGAAAAAAGCCCAAGGCATCGCCACCTGGAAACCCGCCGACCTCTAATATTTCAATATAATCAAGATCAACTACTATTTCATGGGGACATCATACAAAATAAGGATAGGCAGGAACTTGCCGAAACTTCTTATTTCGACATCATGAGGAATCCTTTTTTGCGCATAACAATCAGAACTTACAAACAACATGACTAATAGACAAATACTCAGAACCTCCATTGCGGCGGTCATCCTCGCAGGAGGCCTAGCTCAGGCTCAAAACACCTCCGGTGGCACAGGCACTTGGAACGGCACAACATGGACCAACGGCGTTCCGGATCGCGTTGA
>JAULBV010026670.1:0-32826 GCA_032358295.1 Pterothamnion heteromorphum | reverse complement strand
AGATATCTTCCACTTTTTTGCACACGGTGTTCTCTTCGGTCTGACACAGGAGGCAAGGATGTCTGACTTGCAGCCGTGCGGTACTTATGCGGCTTATAGGCGGCATTTGCGTAAGGGCGAACCGGTCGATGCTGGTTGTGCTCAGGCTGCGCGGGATCAGAAGAACATTCGAGCGGTTGCAAGCTTGTCTGAGTCGGCTGAGGTGGTCGCTTTGGCTGTAGCGGTCGAACCGGCTGTTGATTCGGTGGATGAGCTTGAGGAGTGCCTGGAGAATCTGCGGATTGTTCGGGCGGCGATGACTGAGGCTCCGGCGAATTCAATTGCGGGGTTGTCGAAGCGTCGTGAGGAGTTGGTGGCGCGTATAGCGAAGTTGCAGTTGGCGAAGGTTCCGAAGGTGGGTGTTCTTGACCAGCTTGCAGCTCGACGTGCGGAAAGGCGTACAGCTTCCGCGCATTGAGTCGGTTCCGTTGTTTGTTACGTCGGCTGCTGATGATGCGGTGGATTTGGCTGCTGCTGCTGGCCTGGTTTTGGATCCGTGGCAGGAGTATGTGCTGCGGGGTTCGTTGGGTGAGCGTGCTGACGGTCGGTGGGCTGCGTTCAGGGCTTGCCTCGTGCTTCCTCGACAGAACGGGAAGAATGCCGTGCTCGAGGCGCGCGAGTTGGCGGGTGCGTTGCTGTTCGGTGAGAAGTTGATCATCCACACAGCACATGAGTTCAAAACGACGTACAACTCGATGGTGACGTTGATGAATCGGCTTCGCACGTCGGAGCTGATGGAGTATGTGCGCGGGTTCGATGGTGAGCAGGCTGACGACATCCGCGATGTTGATGGGTTCAAGACTGGTAACAATCCTGGGATCACGTTTACGAACGGTGCGCAGATTATGTATGCTGCCCGGTCGAAAGGGTCGGGGCGTGGCTTCACTGGGGATCTGGTGATTCTTGATGAGGCGTATGCGTTGAAGTCGTCAGAGATGGATGCGCTGTTGCCGACGATGGCGGCGAAGTCGATTGAGGGGAACCCGCAGGTGTGGTTCACCTCCTCGGCTGGTATGGCGGACTCGGATCTGTTGCAGTCGTTGCGCCGGCAGGGTGTTGCGAAGTCGTCGGAACGTTTGGCGTACTACGAATGGTCTGCTGAAGATGATGCCGACTCTTTGGACCGTGAAGCCTGGTATCAGGCAAATCCGGGGTTGGGGTATCGGATCTCGGAGGAGTTCATTCAGGATGAGTTTGAAACGTTGACTAAAGAGGGTCAAGGGTCTGATGAGGGTTTCCGACGTGAACGTTTAGGGATTTGGGCACCTGACGGAGTTGACCCGATCTTCCCCCGTGGGGCGTGGGAACGACAGGCAATGCCCGGACTTGTTCTCGGTTCTCCTGTAGTCGCGGCGGATATGCGGGCCGGGTTGAACATGTCCGCCTCAGTTGCTGTGGCCGGGTCTGTTGACGGTGGTATTGGGGTGACCGTGGCACGACATCTGCAAGGGGCAGAGATCCGTTCCGAAGATGACGTGGTGGCTTTGGTCGTGGAAATCCTCGACCGCCGACAGTTGGACTTCTGTGTTGTGGATGGGTACGCCGAGAATGAGGCGCTGATCCGCAAGCTCGAGGATGCCGGAGTGACGGTTCTGAAATTGACGCAAGCGGACATGGCTAACGGGGCGGTGGGGTTCACCGCTGCTGTTTCGACTAGTCAGTTGTGGCATTCGAACGATCCTGTATTGAATGCTGCGGTAGCGGCGGCGGGGAAGAAGTCGTTTAGGGAAACGATGTTCGTTTGGTCCCAGTTCCGGTCTATCGGTGACATTACTGCGCTGCGTGCTGCAACCGCCGCCTGGTGGGTATTCGCTTCGCAGGCTCAGACCGATGGCGACCCGCTGGCTCAAATTTTCTAAAGGAGTGTCCGGTGCGCTGGTTTACAACATTGCTTGAAGTTGCCGGGATCACCGGATGTGTGGTTATGGCTGCACTGTCGCCGTTGCCGTGGGTGGCGTTCGGTGTTGGTGGGGTTGGTTTGATTCTGATTAGTCGCGGGATAACCCGAGGGGGTACCGAATGAGTGTCCTCTTTGGGCGGCGTGTGGAGACACGGGCTGTGTCTTATCAGCAGTTGTGGTCTACAGGTAAGTCGATGGATTTGCGTGGTGACAAGCTTTCTACCGCTTTGACGTTGGTTCCGGTGTATGCGGCTACCTCGTTGATTGCCGATTCGGTGGCTGCGTCTCCGTGGGCTGTGTATGAGGATGCTGACGTTCCTGCGAAGGTGAAGGATCAGCCGCAACTTATTACGAATCCTGGGGTGGATGGGATTGACCCGTTCACGTGGAAGCATCAGGCGATGACCTCTGCCTTGTTGCGGGGTAATGCGTATGGGTTGATTTTGGATGCTGACCGGCAGGGTATTCCGTCGAAGGTGAAGTGGTTGCACCCGGATGATGTTGAGGTTATCGAAACGCAGCGGGGCGCACCGGCAGAGTTTTATTGGAACGGTCGCCACATTGACCGGCGTGACCTGATCCACATTCCGGCGTACACGGTGGCGGGGTCGGTGGTTGGTCTTTCACCGATTCAGCAGTTCCGGTCGCAGATTGAGACTGGCATTCAGGCTCAAACGTTTGCGAAGAACTTTTTCAAGCGCGGCACTGTTCCTCCGGGGTGGTTGAAGTATCTGCCCAAGGGGTTGACTGCTGAGCAGTCGGCGGAGGCGAAGAAACGGTTTGTAGCGTCGGTGTCGTCGAGTGAACCGTTCGTGTCCGGTAATGACTGGGAGTACAACGCCATTTCGGTTCCTGCCGGTGATGCACAGTTCCTTGCAGGGATGAAAGCGACCGCGAATCAGATTGCGGCCGTGTACCGGGTTGCCCCTGAAGATGTCGGGGGTGAGTCGGGTGGTAGCACGTTGAAGTATGCGTCTCTGGAAATGGACACGTTGAAGTTCAACACACGCACTCTGCGTCCGTGGGCGAACCGGTTTGAGGCTGTGTTCAACGCTTACATCCCGAAGGGGTATGTGAAGTTCAACCTGGATGCGTCGGCGCGGGCGGATCTGAAAACCCGGTATGAGGCGCACCAGATTGCTATTCAGAGTGATTTCAAAACCGTTGATGAGGTTCGGGCGCTCGAGGAGTTGCCGCCCCTCACCGATGCACAGATCAGCAGGAAGAAAGAGTTGGGGGCTGTCGCATGAGCGCACTTCTAGAACGCCGTAACACCACTAAGGCTGTTGAATATCGGGACGGTGATAGTGGTGGTGAGGGCACCCTTTCCGGGTATGCCTCCGTCTACCTGCGGTACTCCCAGAACTTGGGTGGGTTTGTTGAGCAGGTTGCTCGTGGTGCGTTCGCCAAATCCCTGGGGGATAAGGTGCCGGTGTTGGCCCGGTACAACCATGAGGACGAATGGTTGCTCGGCACCACCGAGGCTGGCACATTGCAGCTGATGGATGACGAAATCGGTTTGGCCTACTCGGTCGCACTGCCACCCACCAACGCGGGCAAGGATGTTGCGATCCTCGCCCAGCGGGGAGACATCCGTTACTCCTCGTTCGCGTTCTACACCATCGAAGATGAGTGGGGTGTCACAGAGCAGGGGTTCCCGCTGCGGACTCTGCTGAATGTGCAGCTCACAGATGTTGCCCCGGTCAACTCGCCCGCCTACCTTGACACCACGGCGGGGGTTCGTTCCCTAGCTGATCGTGTCGGGTTGGAAGTTGACACTTTGACTGTCGCCACCACTGAGGAGATCCGTTCTCTGCTGTTGGGTGAGCGTATCGATATTCCCGCTGTGGAGGCCCGCAGTGAGGAACTGGCTGAGGAGAGTGCGCAGGGAGACACCCACGCACTGGACCTTGCCCGCCGCCGTCTCGATCTCGAGATGTTGCGGTAACACCAACAAAACCCGCTGGCAGGTAGACAACCACCGGCAACTCTCAATAAAGCCTCACCAAATCGGTGGGGCTTTTGTCATTCCCGGAAGGAATACAGATGTCTACTTACGTTGACAGCCTGCTTGAGAAGCGGGCGAACATTTGGGAGGGCGCTAAGGCTCTCCTTGACACGGCGGCTGCTGAGAAGCGTGAGCTTTCGGCGGAGGAGGAGCAGTCCTACGCTCGCATGACGGAGGATCTTGCGACTCTCCGTTCGCAGGCTGACAAGCTCACTGAGGATGCTGCATCGGCTAAGGCTGCTGAGGAGTCGCTTCGTGCGCTTGCTTCGCAGCGTCAGGAGCGCACTGGCAAGGTTGAGGGCAAGGATGAGCTGCGTTCGTTCCTGAAGGGCGAGACGCGCGAGTTTGTTGCACGCCCGACCGCTGAGGAACAGCGTGACCTTACCAAGGGTTCCGCGACCGCTGGTGGTAACACCGTCCCGACCTCGTTCTATGGTCAGCTGTGGGCGCACCTCATTGAGACTGCGAACATCGTCAACTATGCGACGGTCATTCGCACGGACTCGGGTGAGACGCTTGAGATTCCGACGACCACGGCACACTCCTCGGGTGCGCTGATCGCTGAGGCTGGCACCCTCACCGAGTCCGACCCGGCGTTCGCTAAGCGTTCACTGGGTGCCTACAAGTATGCGCTGTCCATTCAGGTGGCGAACGAGCTTGTGAAGGACACCGGGGTTGACCTTGAGGGTTACCTTGCCATGCAGGCTGGTCGTGCTGTCGGCAACGCTCTCGGCGCTCACCTGATCACCGGTACGGGTTCCTCGCAGCCCACCGGAATCATGACCTCGACCACCCTTGGTGTGACGGGTACTGCTTCGCTGTCTGGTGCGTTCACGGCGGACAACCTCATTGACCTGTATTACTCGGTCATTGCCCCGTACCGCAACAGCCGTTCCGCTGGCTGGCTGGCGAAGGACTCCACCCTCGCCACCGCACGCAAGCTGAAGGACACCACCAACCAGTACCTGTGGGCTCCTGGCCTTGCTGGTGCCGGTGACACGATCCTCGGCAAGCCGGTCATCACTGACCCGAACGTGGCCGCTGTGGCCCTGTCAGCTAAGTCGCTGGCGTTCGGTGACCTGTCGGCGTACTACGTCCGACTTGCTGGTGGTATCCGGTTCGAGCGTTCCGACGACTTCGCTTTCCAGTCTGACCTTGTGACGTTCCGTTGCATCGTCCGTGGAGACGGAATCCTCGTGGACCAAAGCGGGGCCGTGAAGCATTTCGTCGGTAACGCGGCGTAAGCCGTTTCGCTGCGGGGGGTGGGCACAACTCGCCCCCCGCAGTACCCCCTAATTTTTCGGCACCCATCTGGTGTCTGTTGGAAGGAAACAGAATGGCTCACATTCAGATTGCGGCACGCATCAGCGGCACCCGAGACGGTGCCGATTGGCCCGCCGTGGGAGAGATCATTAGCGTCCCCGATGATGAGGCTGCCGACTTGATCAGGTTGGGTTTCGCTAAGCCGGTTGAGAAGAACTCTGCTGTTCCGGTGGTGGAGAAGGCTGTTGCCCGAACCCCGGAGAAGCGGACCCTCACCAAGGAATCCACGGGGCTGTAAGTCATGGCGATTGTTCGTGGGCTTTGCACTTTGGCGGAAGCTCGAGCTTCGATCTTCAAGGCCACAGAATCGACGGCTTCGACGACCCGTAATGCGGAGATTGAGGATTTCGTTTCCGCTGCTACACCGGTCATTGAAGCGATCACTGGGCCAATGTATGCCGAGTCCCGAACAGTCACTTTGGACGGTGGCGCTCATACGTTGGTGCTGCCGTTCCGGTTCAACACGGTGACCTCTGTGACTGTTGATGGGGTTGCGGTCACTGACTATGTGGTTGATGCCCTGTCGGGGTTGATCCATTCGGGTACTGAGTTGTCGCCCACCGATTTCAATTCGGGAACTTTGAACGTCGATGTAGTGGTGACGGTCGGTTACGCAACGATCCCACCGAATGTGAAGAAAGCTGCGCTGGCTCTTGTCACTCATTGGTGGCAGCAGGGCGAGCAAGGTAACCGGCCCGCATTCGGTGACACGTCGAATGATCCTGCTATTGCGTTCGGTGTTCCCACACGGAGGCTGGCGGAGCTGCTGGGCGGATCTGAGGCGGTGCCTGGGTTTGCCTAGTTCAACTGCGGTAGCTGCGTTCAAAGATGCCGCCTACACCATCGGTGTTGCTTTGTGGCCGTCCGGGGTGCAGGTCAGTTACGGGCATCCGGGGGTTACGCAACTGGATGACATTGTGGCGTTCATGGATGTGTCTGCATCCCAGGAACCCGCGACGTTTGGCACGAACCGGAGCCGTGAGGAAACCCTTGAGCTGAAGGTCATGTTCTCGTGTTTCCGTGCTGGCGGGCCGGACATGGAGAAGGTTGCGTTCGACCGGGCTATCGAGTTGCAGGCACAACTTGAGACTGCTTTCCGAGTTACGGACACCACCACTGGTGGGTCGGTTCGTGAATGTTTCCTCACCGATATCAGGGTGTCATCTGCCACCGATGAGCAGACGTTGAGCAAAGGCCGACTGGTCGAGATCGAAGCCACATACACGGCGAAGGCAAGGGTGAAAACAGCATGAGCAAGTTCAGGAATGTGTCCCCGTTGGGGGATCTCGAGGTTCCCGTTTTGGGGCGGGTTGTGAAGGCGGGGGAAACCTTCGAGGTGCCTGCCGATCTTACGGAGTCGTTCGCTGCACAGTCGGACGTTTGGGAGCCGGTCACGGCGAAGAAGGGTGATGACTGATGACTACACAACTTGATGCGCAGATCGGGTACAAGAAGGAGTCTGCTTTCGGTACGCCGGTCACAGTGGATTCGTTTGTGGAGTTCATTGCTGAGGATCTGGATTATGCGATCACGTTCGCTCAGGGTGCCGGAATGCGGGTGGGGCAGCGGATTGATTACTCTGACCGTCGTGTGAAGGTCAAGGAGGAAGCCTCGGGGTCGTTCACTGTGGAGGTGCAGTCGAAGGGTCACGGCAAACTCATTGAGGCCGCTCTGGGTGGTACAGGTACGTCCACGCTGATTGCCGGTTCGTCCTACCAGCAGTTGTTCACCCCAACGACGACTGACTATTTGGACTCGTACACAATCCAGAAGGGTGTGCCCCCGCTGGGTGGTGCCTCAACTTTCCCGATGACTCTTGACGGGATGGTGTGTTCCGGGTTTGAGATTGCCGGTGTGAACGCGGGTATCCCGACGTTGAAGTTCAATTGGATGGGCCGTAACCTGGCGACCGCGACTTCGTTGGCGACTGCTTCGTATCCGTCGTCGGTTACGGAAATGTCGTTCATTCATGGGTCGCTGACGGTCGGTGGAACCATTACGGTTCCGACCACGACAGCTCTGGGTTCGTCGTCTGGTTCGGCGTCTGCGAACATTCGTGACTTCTCCCTCACCTACGACAACGCTTTGGATTCCAACGGGTTCAACTTCGGTGGGTTGGGTAAGCGGTCCCGCAAACCGGCTTTGGGTAAGCGGAAGATCACCGGTTCACTCACCGTCGAATACGACAGCAACACTCTGCGGGATGCGTGGATTGCCGGAACTGATCTGGGTCTTGTCATCACGTTCCAGAACACGGCCACCGCAATTTCGGGTGCCAACTATCCAACATTCCAGATCACGATTCCGGTTCTTCGGTTGGATGGTGAGTTGCCGAAGGTGAACGGTGGTGATGTGGTCACTCAGACGGTTCCGTTCACGGTGCTGGATGGGCGTTCGGCAACCCACCCGTTCTATGTAGCAATTGTCACTGCGGAGACGGCTATCTAAGTGGTTCAGGTCACCATTGACCGGGGCAATTGGAATGCCGAGTTTGCGCGGCTACGGCAGTTTGAGCCTGCCGTAGCCCGCTCGCTTCGTAGGAACATGCGTGAGGTTGGCAAAGAGTCTCTAGCCGAGATCAAGAAAACCGTCCTCGAGCCACCCCCGAACGATGTGCCCGACCTGACTCGGGGCAGCCGTGAGGCTATCGCAAAGCAGACACGGTTCGTTGTGAACTTCACGAAACGGTCTGCCGGTGTGAGATTCACAACTACGCCGGGGAAGTTGGGGAACTTCATTTTTGGCTACAACCAGAAAGCCCCCTTTAGACACCCCGTGTTTGGGCAGAAGCAGGTGCAGGTTACTCAGCAGGGTCGCCCGTACTTCGGTGCGGTGCTGACAAAGGACAACGTAACCAAGATGGTCACCCGTCTTAGTGACGTGATTGACGATGCGAACAAGGCGATTGGGGCCAAATTTTGAAACTGGTTGTTGACGGCAACGAATACGACATTTGGGATTCGGTGAACCTTGCCACCCTCGGTGATCTGGATGACCTGCAAGAGCAGTCCTCTACAGCCAAGTTCGACGGGGTGACTGATCCGTACATCCGGGAGGCATGGAAGCTTGCCGCCGAATTGGTCGAGTCGGGTAAGTCGTTGCGGGAGTCGCAACAGTTCCGCCGCGCAGTTATGGGAATCATCTTCCTGGCGAAACGTCGCAACAACGAGGACATCAGTTGGGCGGACGTTCGCAAGATCCCTTACGTGGATGCGCAGTTGAAGTTCACTGAGCAGGAGTTGGCGGTTGAGGACGGCCCAAAAGAATCAGGGGCGGCGGAAAGCCCCGAACCGAGATAACTAACCAGTTTGGCAACATTCGGGAATCTGTTCGCCACAACCTGTTAGCGGTTCAACGTGTGTTCCCTGGGTGCGGGATAACGATTTTCAACTGGCGTTCTGTGCCGTTGGTGTGGTGGAAGCAGTACGTCTACGAGGTGGACGCATTCATTCAAGCGAGCAAGGGATAAGTAGATGGCTACGAAGTCTTTGACGTTTGAACTGTTTGGGCATGACCGTACCGCGTCCTCTGCGATCCGTGGTGTTGGGGATGCTGGAGCTGCGTGGGAACGGCGCATGGCTGGTGCCGCGTTCGGTGTAGGTGCTGCGCTTGGTGCTGCCGCTATTGCGGTGACTGCGTTCTCTATTGATTCGATCAAAGCGTTTGCTGAGGCTGAGACTGCGCAGGCACGGTTGTCGTTCGCGTTCGAAAAGTTCCCCACTCTCGCGGGTGGCAATATTCAGGCGTTGCGTGATCTTGATACCCAGTTGCAGAAAACGACTCGGTTTGAGGATGACGCTACGGCGGCAGCTCAGGGCACTTTGGCAATGTATGACCTGACGGCTGACCAGATCACCGAACTTACCCCGCTGTTGCTGGACTATGCGGCCGCAACAGGTAAGACAGCACAGGATGCTGCGGAGGATTTGGGTAGAGCCATTCTGGGGCAGGGTCGCGCCCTGAAAGCCATTGGTTTGAACTTCAAGGATGCCGGAAGTCAGACCGAGAACTATACCCAGTTGGTGGGGGGTCTGCGGTCGCAGGTGCAGGGGTTCGCGGAAAAAGACGCCCAGACCGTCTCCGGGCGACTAGACATGATCAATAACCAGTTCGGGGATGTTCAGGAGAAGTTGGGGCAAGCGTTCGCCCCCGCCTTGACTGTCGCAGCTGACATCATCCAAACCACCCTCATCCCTGGGCTTGACGATGTAATTTCCCGGGTTGGCCCCGAGCTAGAAACCGAACTCAACAACCTCGCCCCGAACGTTACTCAGGCTGTAAACGATGCGATGCCCGCTATCGAACGCCTCGGCAGGGCAATCCCAGGTGCCATCTCGGGTTTGGCCGATTCTTTCTCTGCTGATTTCGGCCCTAAGGGAATCTTTGGTGGGTCGAACGAGAACGGCACCCTCACGTTGCGGCAGAACATCATTGATGAGATGGTGCGGCAGAACAAGGATATGGGGTTCGACTGGAATCGCACGTTGAATGCGATGAGCGAGTACTGGGATCTTGCTTGGGACTCTAACGCGGACACCGTCAAGAACAAGTCGGAGGAAATAAAAGCGACTTGGCGTATGGGCATTTATGACATGAATGCGGCGGTGCTCGAGGCGGGCACGGCAACGCTTGGGTGGCAGTTCGCGCAAGGGTTCGCGGACGGCATCACATCCAATTCGGAGGCTGCTGCTACTGCTGCTGAGAATATGGCTTTGCGTGCCCGCGACAAAGTTGTAAACGCGATGCAAATCAAGTCGCCGTCTCGGGTGATGCGTGATCTCGGTGCTTACATTCCGCAGGGTTTCGCTATGGGTATTGAGGATGAGATGTGGCGGGTCGATTCGGCATTCGCTGACATGGCACCCACGTCTAAGTCAATGTCTGTTGCTGCTCGTGTTCCGTCCGGTGGTGGTGGGACAAGTGTGGTTGTGAACGTCAACGGTGCTGTCGGCAATGAGGACTTCCTAGCCAAAACCGTGGTGCGGGCTGTGCAGAATTCGCAGAAGCGGGGCCAAACTCCGAGGGGTGCCCTTGTCTAGGATCACCCCCTTTGAGATCGCTATGGGGGTCGGTGCTGCTGGTGCCCTCGTGGACGTTTCCACGTATGCCGATTTGGCGGCTGGGGTGCAACGGTCATGGGGTCGGCAGACCGAGTTCGAGGACATGGCCCCTGGGGTGTTCTCGTTTGTGCTCGACAACTCTGATGGACGCTTCACCCCCGGTAACACTGCGTCCCCTTTGACGACCACTGTCACTGAGGGAATGCGAGTGTGCTGGAATGCGGGCGGGCGTTTGGTGGCCGGAACGATTTTGGCGATCGAACCCACGTTCCCCGGTGATGAATCGGCGTGGGCACAAATCCGGATCACCTGTGTTGATGTTCTTGGCGCGGCAGGGCGCAGAGAAGTCGCTGACGGCACCCTAGCTGCTGCTGTGTTGGATGCCGCAGATCCGTTCATCTTGTGGCCGCTCGATGATGCTGCAAGTTCCACCACCGGGCGCGAAACAACCAACAGTGGTGTCGGTCAACTGAGCACAGTAACTGGAACTTTCGGATTGCCTGGGGTGGACGAAAGTCTAGGAACAGCTTTTGGGGGCGGCAACGGAGTCGGTTTGGACTACCTCCCAGCTAAGCCGCTTGGGTTCAAATACTCATCAACAGATCACGGCTATTGGAGTTGTTGGGCGGCACCAACGGCGAGCAATAAGTTCTACATGTTGGTGAATGATGGTCTGGGCGGTATCTCATACCTGTACTTTGACTGGAACCGGAACGTCCCCAACAAGTTCTCTGTGTGGTCCGATACGGGCAGCGCATGGACCCCACCGGCTGACTTCTTTGATACCGAGTGGCACTTCTTTTCGTATCTGTCAGAGCTTGTGGGCGGCAGCCTCATACAGTCTTTGTACGTTGACGGCGTACAGGTAATTTCTCTCAATCGTGGCGCTCTGCCGCTCATGGGAAACCAGATCGCTTCCGTGCAATTCGGCGGATACCCGACGGACACGCGAGTATCCCGAATAAGTCACTCGCGCTATCTTCCGCGTGAGGACTTGGCGATAGCTGGCACCACGGCAGGATACTTCGCCGCGCTCGCCGCAATGATTCCAGCGACCGCCAACATTTCATCTGACATATCGCCTAGCGCAATCTCATCGACTGTGAGCGCCGGGTCCATCATGGACAACCTGAACGTTGCGAACAGGACAGAGCAAGGAGCTATGTACAGTTCCGTTTCTGGAACGCTCACTAGCCCCACCGAGACTCTAGTTATTCGTGACCGCGCTCGACCAGTGAACGTTAGTGCGTCCTGGAATGTCGAGCTTGAACTGGACGGTGCCCCGTCGTTTGTACGTGACATCACGAATATGGTCGCGTCTGTGACAAGTGTGTCCCCGACACAGAGTGTCACCTACTCGGACCCCGATTTGGCTTTGCGTGCGAGCTACGCGAATACCAGTGAACAGATTCTGTATGCCGACTTCAATTCAATGCTGGGGTGGGCTCAGGACAGGTTGCAGCGGGGAGCTAACGTCAATCTTCGCCTTGCTTCAGTGACCATCGACGCAATGACAACCCCCACCGACAGGACTTCGGCTCTGCTCGCGTTGGTTCCTGGTGACCGCCACCAGTTCACCGGACTGCCGTCAACACAGTTGGGGTTCTCGACGTGGGATGGGTGGCTACTGGGCGCGGATGAACTCCACTCCCTGACGGAGCACACGTTCACGCTCTATCTTCAGCCGGTGTTACCTCCTGTGGCCGAGTACGACACCAACAGCCGCTACACGGCAGACGGTGAGCTGACTCTCACTTCGACTATCAACAGTTCGGTCACGTCAATTTCGGTGACCTCCACAGGCGCACTGTTCACAACCGTGTCCACAGACTTTCCGGTTCCCATCATCTTTGAAAATGAAGTGATGAACGTGACCAATGTCACCGGCAGCAGCTCCCCGCAAACATTCACCGTGACGCGAGGGTTCAACGGCACCACTGCCGCATCGCATTCGGCGGGGGCGACATTGGATATTGCCGAACTGACCGTAACCCCACTGTTCCCGTCAACGAGCCTGTACCCGGCAACCAGTTTGTATCCGGCCCCGGCAAACACCGCTTACTCACGTTACGCATTCTAGGAGAACATCATGGGCGCTTATACACCACAAACATGGGCTGACAGCCCCTCAACAAGCTCCCCTCTGTCGGCGGCGCGACTGCAGTACATGGAGGACGGTATTGCTGCGTTGGGGGTGTGGGTCGCCTACACCCCCACGTTGGGTAACTTCACGTTGGGCAACGGGACGATGACTGCCCGGTGGACTCAGATAGGTAAGACCGTTCTTTTCTCCGTCCGTATCGTGTTGGGCAGCACTTCGGCGGTGACTGGTGTTATCCAGATCGGCACACCTGTGACGGCGGCAGCGGCAGGGTGGCAGTGTATAGCAACCCTCGCTGACACGGGAACGAACTTTTACTACGCGTTCCCCCTCTCGGTCACCACCCTTGTGGAGCTGTATGTGCTCAACACGGCTGGAACCTATGCGACCCCTTCGAACACTTCTGCAACTGTTCCGTTCACTTGGACTAGCACTGATGTGATTACGGTTGCCGGGTTCTTCGAAGCCGCCTAGTACACCTGTTCGAAAAAGCTTTACGTCCGGTGTCTGAAACCGGGTACGGGTTGCACTCCCATATCGGGGGGTAAACGTCTGTACACCCCCGTAGAAGGCCGCACAAAGGCGGTTCTATCGGTGTGCCCGAAACTGTGTTCGATTAGTTTGGAGAAAACATGGCCCTGTCGCTAGCAACTGTTGGCGCGAAGATAACCGCTGCGTTCATGAACCTGATTGTGGCGGAAGTCAACAAACAGGGCCACACCGCTATCATCCCCACATCTGTGGCAGGTACAGGTGTGACGTTGGGTGCGTCAGGGAAGGTGTCTTTCACCGCGTCCACAAGTATTTCGTTGAACGGGATCTTCACCTCCACCTATGACCATTACAAGGTTGAGATTTACACAACCGCATCATCAACAGCGGTTCTGCGTGTTGTCCTCCGGTCAGCGGGCACCGACGCGACTGCTGCGAACTACGACTACACGTTGCTGTATGCGAACAGTGCAACCCCCGGTTCGGCAACTGTGGCAGCCAACGCCTATTGGACTCTGAACGCATCTATTTCATCCACGATGATGAAGCACAATCTTGAGTTGACTAACCCGTTCCTTGCCTCAATGACCACCGCTATCGGGCGAAGTGTCGCCTATGCCAGTGCTGTCGCACCACTGATAGGCAACTTTGGTGGCGGCCACCGTCTATCAACCTCCTACGACGGTTTGACGTTCACCGCCTCCACAGGTTCCCTCACCGGAACCATCCGCGTATACGGGTACAACAACAACTGAAAGCGGCACACTGATGATCCCTGATTGGTTGAGTGGTTACCGGATCACCGGAACCTGGGACGAGCACATTGCTCGCGGTTCGACTGGCGGTGTCGATTTCGGCACACCTGTTGGCACACCGATCTATGCACCGTCCGCTGGCGCGTTGTCGTTCTTCTACTTTGGCGATGGTTCTTCGGTAATCCGTGTGACCCGCGCTGACGGCTCGAAGACTAATTTCCTGCACGGACGCTTTGCCGGCGACCCCCGCGCGGTGGTCGAGGGCGAACTGATCGGTTACACCGATGGTCGCCCCGGCACCCTCGGGGCTGGCCCGTCCGATGGTGGGCACTTGCACGTTCACGACGACACCGCCACAGGTAAGCGCGTGCCCCCGTTCAGCACCATCAGCTCCACCGCCACAGCATCCGCGCTGGGCACGACCACCATCACCGAAACGAATCCTTTGGAGGATGACATGACCCGACCACCTTTCTTCCGCAAGACCGCTGGCCCGATCGCCAACTCGATGTACCTGGTCATTCTCGACACCGACACGATGGTGGCTATCGAAATTGATGGGCGTACCGCTACCGGCCAGAACGAGATTGCATCATTCCAGAACCAGCAGGGTCAGTATTTTGACAAGTCGGGGCAGGGTATCGCCTACGCACCCATGACCCTCGCGCCCGCAACCTACGACGCGATCCGCGCCGGGTGCAAGGTCATCACCCCCGCATACCCGCCGTTCAAGTAACCCCTCCCTCAGCCCAAAGGAAGGGGCACCACCTATGAGCTGGGACGAATTCTGGCAGTCAGTATCCGCCCTCCAACTTGTCGGATGGGTTATCGGCGCTCTCGCGGTCATCGCTTTCTTTGTGAAGGGGTGGCCGAAATTGCGGGCCTTCGTAAAAGTCATGGATGCGCTAACTACCCTTCCGGAGTTTATGGCCGACACAACTGCAACCCTGAAATCGCAGGACGAGAAGATCGCTGAGATTCACCATGAGGTGCAGTACAACAACGGCACTTCAGTCAAAGACTCCATCGAACGTATCGAAGATCACCTCGGCATCGAGCGTAAGAAAACCACTCGCCGTCGCCCAACCACTAAGGAGTAAACATGTTCTCTGACTCACCTATCATCCGTAAAGCCATTTATGGGATCTCGATTGCCGCCCAGTTGGCTTCATTCTTTCTGGTCATTTCTTATCCCGATTTGGCTGCTGCGTTCGTGTCCGCCTCAGCTTTGCTTGCTGGTGTTGCGGGTGCTACAGCACTGTCGAACATCACCCCGGCAGAGTGACCGGCCCCGACGACACTGACACGGTAGACGGTTACCAAATCAACATCGACCCGATGGACGACTTGCAGTGCCTTAGCTGTCAGTAAGTTTACGTTCCCGTAAACATGCGCCCCCGTTCAATCCTCACAAAGGATTGGGCGGGGGCCTTCTCTATTTCAGCGTCCGTAAGACTGGTCAACCAGAGTTCGGACACTAACCCCGATAATCGCAGCACTACTAGGGTTCGGGTGGACACCATCGCCATAGTCGGCACCCGCAACCCATGTCTGTTCAGGGGTGCGAACGTTCATCCATGGGTCTATGAAATACCATCCCATGGCGGTGGCGTGAACCTCGAGTACCGCATTCCATTCGGCAGCCGCAGCAGGGTCAGGGTTGTACGGGGCAACGCTCGATAGGATCACATTGCGTGCATGAACTGTTGCGGCAATCTGGTCAATAAGAGCAAGCCGCTCCGGTATCGGCACACCCTGATAGATGTCGTTCGTTCCACCCATGATGATGAGAAAGTAAGCCCCTGGCGCGGGGGTGACGTTGGTTGACATTTGCCCCAATGTGGCACCGGGTAAAGCCCACCCGCCTACAAGGGGGAGGTTGTTGTCTGTTGCGGTGTAAACCCATGACTGGGCTGGGTTGCCGGCGAAAGGTGGCGACCATGCGGTGATCGAGTCACCAACTACAGCGATACTTGCCGCATGTTGTACCGGGCGGGACTCTACACGGGAGTGAATGGCCGGAGGTGTCTGGGTTGTTGTTGCGCATCCGGTGAGTATGAGTGCGGCAACTACTACGGCAAGAACGTTTCTCATGGTGAAAGTTTAACGCGTTCTGGGGTACCTAGCAATACGTATCTAAACATGTCAAGCCTGACTGAATATACGGATACGTATTGACAGGTGTCGGTGGGTTGTGCGACAGTATCGGCATGCAAGATACGGATACGTACTCAACTCGCAGCGTCGGAGTTAGCGAAGTGGCAGCAGCCTACGGCGTATCCGTCGCCACCGTCCGCAACTGGGATAACAAGCTTTCCTACTTCCGCACTCCCGGCAACCAGCGTCGGTACCGCCTTTCGGACAACCCCGAGTTGGCATCCCTTCTAGCGACCCCCTCTGCTTCGGCTTTTACTGCCGGGGTGGAGGGGGTTTCTTTGTCTGCCGAATCCGGCACCCCCTAAATCTTGGTTGCTTGCGTCACCCCGTAACGGACACGACAGCAACCACCGCACCTTGATAACTCCATAGTTGACGCAACCTCCCCAGCGCCCTAACGGGTGTTCATCATGGGGGGAATGTGGCCCCTGCATAGCGGGGAGACAGCCGAAGTGAGAGATCGGCAACAAAGCTTTTCGACTTGTTGGCTTGCCGAATGTTGGCAGGAACTACGACGCACAGGTTAGGCGTTTAGCTCGGGTAGTCGCCGGGAACCAAGGCCACAGGGTAAGTGGTGGGCGCTGCTTAGCAGACACTCTGGGTGCGAGTCCCAGGAGCGCACTACCGGGTAAGCCGGGTATACCGCGGTGAGTTGGCAGTAGTAACCGCGACGAAGTACGACTGCCGAACTAGCAGGTGGCTGATGCATCGACTCCCTCTGAGAGTGCCGCCCGCCCAGCGTGACACGTAAGTCCCGGTGTCACTTCTATTCCCCCAATCAGGGCGCGGGGGAAACGGGCACCTTCCCTGTCTGGCGAAATTGGCAGACGCAGCACACCCAAAATGTGCCGCCCGCACGGGTATCCCGGTTCAAATCCGGGGACAGGGACTGAGTGTGTGGAGGCCGTCTCAGGTTGCCGCTGGGGAAAACCCATCCGAAAGGATGACCGACTAAAGCCGGGTCGCGAAGTAACGCGGGAGGGTCGGCTTAAGAACGAGGCGTCGGTACACGCCTACTCCACACACTCTTAGTAATGCGAGGCCCTGCGTCGATAACTGCGGGGTAGTTGCAACCCTCGCAGAAGTCCTAGGTACGTCCGTTCACGCCGGGCGAGTAAAGCGGAGCTAAGCCGCGCCTAGGTAAATCTTCGGGAGCCGAATTTCGGCATCCCTTCTTCCCCCTTCATAGAGAGGAAACACCATGACAACCGTGCTCGACGTAGAGCTAGACCTTTACCCCACCGTCTCGTTCCCGTTGACGGGGGCACAGTCGGTAATCCTGGCCTTGTTTCGGCAACGCGGTTCATTCACTGACTCGGAGTTGAACGACTTCTATGCCGCCAATTGGGAGTTTCAGGGGTGGCCGCAAATGCGGTACGACACCCCACGGAAACGGCGTTCAGAGCTTACCAATTTGGGCATCCTCACCACCGATAGTTCGACGCGCCCTAACCGGTTCGGTGGGCAAGAGAGAGTGTGGGCAATCGCATGAGCATCAAAGGTGAATCAGGGTTGCGCGCCCAAGTGTCGGCACGTGCTGCCGGAATCGGTTTGGCAATCCTCCCCATCGGTATCGGATTGCTGTTCGCGTTCGGGGCTATGCGGTGAACACCCGTACAGGTAACCCGCCCCAGTTCGGCCCCCTAATGAAAACCCACATCCGTATGACACGAGCAGCAATGTTCGGGTTAGCCGTTCTGGTTGCCGCCCTCGCAGGCATCGGGGTCACGGTGGGTTCGGCAATCATCGTCTCTCTGATAGAAGGCAACCCACTATGACCGACTGGTTCTCTACGGTGGCCGAAATTGTGGCACCACCCACCCCAGCAGAAGCCAAAGCCCTGGCCGACCTGATCGCAACGTTGACTGCCGAACCACGCACCATCCGTTGGGTAATCGAATGCGACACAACAGTCGGGGATGAGGACGACTGGGAGCACACCGAACCGTGCGGGTTCGCGGGGGAAACAGATTTGGCAATCTGGGACGACACCCACGAAGCGATCTTCCACTGCCCGAGGTGTGGTGGTGAGGGGTCTGTTCGTTACGACAGTGTGCCGGAATCATCAGGTTCAGGGAGCGAGCAATGATCTACCTGAGTCAGCACACACATGTTTGGAACCTGACAGGCGGTGTCATTCATGGGTGCCGGATTTATTCGTGCGGGGTGTGCGGTGATCGCGCGTACTTCTTGCAAGGCGACGACCCGGCATCAGGTTCAGGGAACGAATCGTGAAAGGCCCACAGCGCGCTAAGCGCCTCTATCGGGTCTTTCTCTGGGGCGTGAGCGGAACTGTGCGCCACTTCCAAGACAAGCGCGCGGCTATCGAATGGGCAGAAGCCCGAGTCCGCCGAGGCAATGGCGGGCTTCACGCTGAGATTCACTGTGTAGGAGAAGGCAATGGCTGAGACACCGAAGACCATCCATGTGACACATGATGAGTTGGCGACGAAGATCATCCGCACCGGGCAGAACCTTATCGAGCTGGGGATGGCCCTGCGTGAGGGGTTCGACGTTGACGTGGATCTTGTCCCCCCTGAGGGTTCCAGCACATGAAGTCGGCAACCGTGTATCTGGTATCCCTCATAGCCCTACTCGGCATCCTCTTGTTTGCCGTGTACGGGTTTAGTTGGTTGGCGGAACAACTCACATGATCGAAGCTGCCAGATTCCTAGTCCGATCTGAGCAGCGTGAAAGATGGAATGCCGCCCGTGCGGGCGGAGTCACCGCAACCCTTGTATCGAACGCGGCAACCCCAGCAGGGTTCCGCACCGCACTCGCACACCTCGGCATCCCCGATGTACATGTGGAGGGCAACCCGTACTTCGACTTCGGCAATGAACAAGAAGTCGAAATGATGCAGTGGGCGCACAGTGAGCATTCCATCCTGGCGAACTCGTGGTTGATCGCTGGTGAGAACCCATTGCACATGGCAACCCCGGACGGGCTGAACCTCACACATGACCTGATCGCTGAGTGCAAAACGACGGGCACGGATTGGGTCACGATTCCCGCTAAGTATCGGCGGCAGATCCAATGGCAACTGCATGTGACGGGTGCCGAACGGTGCTTGTTTGTGTGGCAGTTGCGGCTACCTGATGGTGACTATTTCCGCCCCGCATGGTGGGAGCCGAAACATCTTTGGGTGGACAGAGACGAACAACAGATTGCCGAGCTGGTCGATGTGGCCGAACGGCTGATAGGAGCGAACAGTGAGCGCATTAGATGATGCTGTGGGGCTGGCAAAACTGCGTGTCCCGTTTGAGGCACATCAAGTAAACGTGCTGCCGAAGCCGTACACCAAAGACTCCCCGAAGTCGTACTGCCAAATCTGCAAGGGCAACCACGGCCAGCCAGCAGCACACCTTGACTACGTTGGGCATGCAGCACTAACCGATCGGCTCCTGACTGTTGACCAGGAGTGGTCGTGGGAGCCTGTAGCGGTTGACCCGGTTACGGGCATGCCGCAGTTCGACGGGTTCGGCGGGCTGTGGATTCGCCTGACTGTGCTGGGCGTGACCCGGTTGGGGTATGGCGACTCGCAGGGCAAGACGGGCGGCAATGCTGTCAAGGAAGCCATTGGTGATGCTCTCAGGAATGCAGGTATGCGCTTCGGCGCAGCACTTGATCTGTGGCACAAGGGCGACCTGCACGACGCAGCAGAGGAACGCGGTCAGGCAGCACCGGAAGATCCCGCCGACCCCGCACACGTAGTTGATTCCCCGCCTACAGGTTGGCGGCAGTTCGTGGCAGGGGCGAAAACTGTTGCCGACCTTGACGCGCTCTACGAGAGTGACGCTCGGCACTGGTGGACTGATGAAGTGAAGCTGGCGTTCACGGCTCGCAAGAAGAATCTGAGTTCGGCAGCGGTGTCATCGTGACTGTTCCCCGCCTACTTGTAGTAGGAGCCGATGGGTGGGACGACCCCGCGCTAGTTGAGGCCACAATCCAGCACGCCTACCTGACGTTGCGGCAGCAGTCCGGTAGCACCCCAATCCTGGTGACGATGGGACGTAAGGGTGCCGAACTGGTTGCTGATGCGTGGTGGCGTGCGAGAGGGATGTTGGTTGAGTACCCGTCCCCGTTCACTAACAAATATGTGCACCTCAATTCTCTGCTGTTCAATGCCCCAGATTTGGTTCTCGTTTTTGGCAGCGACAAGTTGACGGAACGTGCTGTAGAGGGTGCCCGTAGGGGACAGATACGAGTAGTACAGATAGCCGAAACGGAGGAACCATGAGCCGCTGCATTTCGAGCCACGGCGAGTACAGCGCCCACGAGCCCGACGACGATCACGACCGCTGCGCGTGGTGCCGGGTCTGGACTTGCCCCTTCTGCGATCAGGACGAGCCTTACCCCCTCGATGGCGACGACCACGAGTGCGACCCCAGAATCACTCGTCAATTGACAACCCGAAGCATGGGTTCGCATCAATCGGCGCGCGCCAAAACAACAACATGGCTCACCCCACCGGAGATTATTGCCGAGTTCGGGCCGTTCGATCTTGACCCGTGTGCTGCACCATCGCCGCGTCCGTGGCCGACCGCTAAGCGCCACATTGAACTACCGGAGGATGGTCTAGCCGCCGACTGGGGTAACTCGTTCGTGTGGCTGAACCCCCCCTATTCGTTTGCCGCGTGGGACTGGTTAGAGAAGTTGGCCGACCAGGGCAACGGAATGGCGTTGATCTTCGCCCGAACGGAAACGGCTGGGTTCGTTCGCACTGTCTGGCAGCGTGCTCACGGACTCCTGTTCTTACATGGGCGGTTGCATTTCCACTACCCAGACGGAACACGGGCACTCGCAAACAGCGGCGCACCATCGGTGCTTGTCGCTTATGGCCCAGAGGCAATGTCGAGACTAGAAGTTTCAGAGCTTGGGACGTTCTTCCCGAATCGTAGATTCGGCAACCTCCCTGTTCCCTCCCCTGTAGAGAAGAAGGAATAACACAATGAGCTACTACGACACTGCCGAATCTACAGAGATGTCGGCCAGTCTTGAAGCGCATAGCGAAGCCCTGACCAAGAGGATGCTCGCAGGGTTGCCCGAATTCTTCAGCACTTACCTTGACGAGTTCGGGAGAGACATGTTCGATCAGTTCGCCCCTGACCGGAACGCCCCCGACATCGAGTGGGAAGTGTTCGGCATTGCGTTGGCCGAAGTGATCTTCGAACTCAAGAAACGGGTTGCAGTGTGACTGCCGCAGCGGAGGATCTTGCAGTTCGGGCAATCCGTTCGGGATGGAGTGTGCTGGTGAGACAGGAAACAGATACGGGTGGTTCGCCATTCGTCACTGTTGAGGCGCGAAACGAGAACCATTTCTTCACAGCCACTTGGCACACACGCCAAACCGGAACCTACCGACTTTTCCATTGTTCTATCGGCGCAAATCGGCACACAACCCGTGCGTGCAGTCTCCGCGAGGTTAGAGAGGTTTTGTCGTGACTCGTTCTCGTACCACCGCCAAACAAGCCGGAACACAAATGGAACGCCTGGTTGCCGAGTTCCTATCCTTCCGACTCGCAGATGACCGTATCGAACGGCGCGCCAAAAATGGCAGCAACGATCGGGGCGATGTCACTGGTGTCAAAACGATCACCGGGGCACGTGTAGTCATTGAGGTGAAGAACACGCACCGCGACAACCTCCCCGCATGGATTAGGGAAGCCGCAGTTGAGGCCGGGAATGATGACGCCCCTATCGGTGTCGTGGCTCACAAGAAACACGGCAGCGCGAATCCGGCAGACCAGTACGTGTCCATGACTCTCGAGACGTTCGCCCGTCTACTTGAGGGTGGTGTCAGTTCGGCACCCGTCATCATCCCAGACCCCCACACAGTGATTGCCGAACCCTAAAGAGAACTTGCCGACGCGGCATAGATAACCCGATAAGCAGAAGCCAGCTAGCGGTGAAAGCACGTCTCGGATGCCGAAGCCCATCGGTGCAAGAAAACGGGCACCCCACTTCGCCCCCTTCCCTAACGGAGACACCCCAATGCGCGTACTAGTCGCCTGCGAATACTCAGGTCGCGTCAGAGACGCATTCATAAGGAACGGTCACGACGCACTCAGCGTGGATTTGTTGCCGTCAGACTCCGATTTCGGCCCCCACTACCAGGGGGACGTTTTCGATGTGATCGGAGACGGCTGGGATCTGATGGTTGCCCATCCACCCTGCACCTACCTGGCTAACTCGGGTGCAAAACACCTGTACCTGGGGATGAAGAAGGAGAACGGCCCTAACCCTGCACGGTGGGAAGCAATGCGTGAGGGTGCCGAGTTCTTCAAAGCACTACTTGAGGCAAACATTCCGAAGGTAGCGGTAGAGAACCCGATCATGCTCGGCCACGCTCGCAACATCATCGGCACCGGGCCAACACAGATCATCCAACCGTGGCAATTCGGCCACGGCGAAACAAAAGCCACCGGACTGTGGCTCAGGAACCTGCCGCCACTGAAGCCCACGAACATTGTGGACGGACGTGAGCAAAGGGTCCACCGCCTACCCCCGTCAGCAGACCGCTGGAAGCTTCGCAGCACCACATTTGAGGGCATCGCAAGAGCTATGGCAGATCAGTGGTCAGCATGAGTACCGGCCCAACCCTGGCAACCGTCCACCAAGTCTGGGCCCGCGATGAAGGATGCTGTGCCCGCTGCGGTTCGGCAATCACAGGTACACGCGGCATCGACTGGTCGGTGCATCACCGCGCCCCCCGTTCAATGGGCGGCAGCAAACGGGCATGGATCAACTCACCCGCGAACCTCGTAATTCTCTGCGGTCATGCGACATCACCGGACGGGTGCCACCAATGGGTTGAGTCGAACCGTGATGCAGCTAGGGATGCCGGATTCCTGATTTCGGCAAACGGCAACCTAACCGCCTCACAAGTGCCTATCGAGCATGCAATCCATTCCACTGTGTACCTGTGTGAGGACGGCACAACGACTGCCGAACCAATATCTTCCGACATGCCCAGAGGAGGTGCTGAACTATGAACGCTCGGATTGTTTACGAGAGCGAGAGCGTGACGCTCTGGCATGGTGATGCGCTCGAGGTGTTGCCTACTATCGAGAAGGAGTCAACGGGTCTTATCTTGACCGATCCGCCTTACGGCGTGGAGTGGCAGTCGAATACCCGAACCGAGAAGTTCAACCAACTTTTCGGTGACGGTGCCGACGAGGACTCTCGGGCGACCGTAGCGAACGTGCTGCGCGAGTGTGTGCGGGTAGTGGGCCAGAACCGGCACCTTTACGTCTTCGGCCCCGCTGATGTCATGGAGGGGCAGAAAGTCTCTGAGGTCGTGGAGCTGATCTGGGATAAGGGTGTGCTCGGTTCAGGCGATGTCACGTCGGCATGGGGGCCGCAGCACGAGCGCATCTCGTTCTGCACTTCAAAGTTCCGTCACGCAGGCCAGACCGGCAACTCGGGAGTTCCTGCCCGTCTTCGCAAGGGGTCGGTGCTGTCGTTCATGCGTCCAACTGGGCGGAAGGTCAGACACCCGAGCGAGAAACCAGTGCCGCTTCTGTGCGAACTCATCGAGTCCTCATCGCGTCGTGGTGATGTGGTGGTCGATCCGTTCGCTGGTGTCGGCTCTACTGGGGTCGCCGCGATCCTCACCGGTCGCCGTGCCGTTCTGGTCGAACTAGATGAGCAGTGGATTCCTATTGCCATTGAGCGCCTAGTCGCGGCTGAGGCTGCAGCAGCGATGGCGGCTATCGCATGAGCGCCCGCCAACAAGCGTTCGATTTCGGCAGCCTTGTGTCATCTACAGAACGGAAGGAGAGCTAATGGCGTGGTTCAAAGTCGATGACGGCTGGTGGTCACACCCCAAGATCCTCCAACTGTCCGACTCGGCGCAAGCCCTATGGATGCGTGCCGGTTCCTGGTCAATGAAACACCTAACCGATGGTGACGTTCCAGCATTCGCACTCCCGTTGTTGGGTGCCAAACCTAAGCCGGTTGCCGAACTTGTCAGCGTCGGGCTGTGGCTCGAGGTGCCCACCGGGTATCAGTTTCACGACTGGGCCAAATATCAGCCCTCGAGGGAATCGGTAGAGCGTGAACGGGAATCGGCAGCAGAACGTAAACGTGTGTCACGGGTGAAGTCACAGGGGGAGTCACGGCGTGACTCTGGTAGTCCGTCCGCCTTCCCCGACCCGACCCGACCCGACCCGACCCCTTTAGCTAAAGACTCAGAGGTTATTGGTAGCGGTACTACTCCGTTTTGCAGCCGCCACCCCACCGGCACAGATGAACCTTGTGGGCCGTGTCGTACAGCTCGGCTTGCGTTTGAGTCGGCAACCAAAGCCGAGAAGAGCAAGCCGACCCCGACTCCACCTCGAGCATCCGATTACTGCGTTGAGCATGACTGGTTGCTGAGATCCCAATGCACAGAAATGGAACACAGAAATGGATGAGTGGGTGGCCGAGTTGGAGGCCAGGATTCGGCAGGCTCGAGGTTGGGACTTCAGCATTGAGGTCAACCGTCGCAGGTTTCGTCACATGTTGCAGGCCCGATTCAATGCGGTGTACCAGCATGGGTGACCGGGTGAGGGTGGTTCTGGATTTGGAGTTGCCGTTGTGGTGGCAGTTGGCTGGTGTTGCCGAACGCAAGGGGTCAACGGTTGCTGAGTTTCTGATGACTGTCGCCTCAGAGTTGGGCACGGGAGCGCATCTGACACGGCGTACAGCGCCGAACAGGGAGCGTCCGCAGTTCGATAAGGACTGGTTGGATTCGGCGGTCACAAAGGCGCACACGGAAGGGTTGAACGATCAGGAAGCGTCTCGGCAGATTGGGTGTTCGCCGGAAACGGTGCGGCGTGTTCGCGGGCGGTTGAATCTGCCGGCGATGCGAGACAAGCGGAGGTCGGCAGCATGAGCGAGTACATCGAAACGGCGGCCGATCACCAGATGACTGCGTTCCTGTCTCGGCTCACCCCATCGAAAGTGTTACGAGATAGGGAGTTGACGTTCACGAAAGAGGAACGGCAACGGCAACGATTCCTCCGGGATAAGGCGGCAGTCGAACGGGCTGTGGCACATGAAAGAGAAGTTCAGATTGCCATGCAGATGGCTAGAGAGATGAGGCAAGCAAATGGCTGAGGTTCGTATTGAGGATGGGAAGATCACCCGAGTGTTCCACGAAGGACGGGGGGCCGAGGTCACAGAGTCCTGGCTGTCCCGTTCGGGGGAGCCGGTGTCGCAGAGGTGGGCGGCATGGTTTGAGGCCCCTCACGGGCTGTCTGAGGGCGACACGGTGACAGTTGTGGGCCGAGTCGGGGTGAAGGTTGAAAGCTGGCAGCCGAAGGACGGTGGTGAGCTGCGCCATTCCGCGAAGCTGTCTTTGAATGATGCACGGATCATTGGGGAGCCAAGTTCGGCAACCTCGTCGTCTGGGGTAACAGAACCGTGGGATGCCGCACCGAACTACGGTGACGATTCCGCGCCGTTCTGACCGAATCAGGAGTAGAATTGGGAACGCCCCCAAACCGAGTGCTGGAAACACTCGCCGGGGGCTAACCAACCTATTCGCAGTAACGAAAGGGAATGGCTGATGGCTACGTTAGCAAACAGTCCGAGCAGTCCAATCATCAAAGCGGCAATTGAACTTGCCGATAAGCACGCCATCGCGAGATTGCGTGCCGCGACCGAGGGTAAGTCGATTCGGGAGAAGGTGACGATCCCGGTCAACACGGCACGCATTGTTCTGGCTGCGTTGGAGGACAGGGCTGGTCTCATGGTCGATGATGAGGATCGCATCATGGATTGGATGTCTTCCGGTGCATCCGCTCGCATCGCCCGCGTGGTCGCATACGGCCAGAAGATTCTGGACGAGCGATTCGCGGATGGGGTGTTCGAGTGAGCGACCGAGCAGCGCGCATCGCAGAACATGAGCTTGGGTGGCATGAGAGGCCAGAGATCCAATGCTCCCGCTGTGGCTTCACCCCAGTCCTGACAGGTGACCGTCACACGGATGGCGGAACAATGATTCAGCACATGGAGGATGCCCACACGCCACATGCTGTCGAGGGAATAGTCCAACCAAATTCGGCATCCTCGGGTGCTGCTTTACAGGTGTATGTGAAAGGCGGAAAGAAATGAAAACTTTTAGATCAATGACCGTGGACATGTTGATTGCCGAACTAGATCGGATGTCGCCCGAAGCTCCGCTTGCCGCCCTGAGTGATAAGGCCACATCGTATCGGGGGTACTACGAACATGTTGCCATCGAGCCGGGTGAGGGCACAACAGCAGGGTCACTATCCGCCTACCTCAAGTCGCGGTTAGGCGCGCCCATGTACGGCTATAAGGGGGGCGATTACACATTCGATGGCGACTGCTACGTGTTCGTTGCCGGTTACGGCGAGACAGGACCGGCGCTTGCTGGGTTTACGGAGGATGGCGAACCCATCGGCTTCGAGCAGGGGATGTTCTGATGAGTGAGAGTGTGCCGGTTTCGGCAACAGACAACTACACGCCAAAGACTGATGCTGTGCGGCGTTCGTACTGGTACAACACGAGCGCCTCAGATTCCGCCGTTCAGTCGGATGCCGAGTTTGATCGGTGGTTGGCTGCTGAGCGAGCCAAAGCCTGGGACGAAGGGAAAGCCGAAATGATCCGCTATCAGCAGGGCGGCAAAACGAAGGTGCCCTATCCGGCAAACCCGTACAGGGAGGTTCAGTGATGGTTGAGGCAACAGACGAACTACGGGAACGACTGCGAGTAGTGCTTGCCGAGAACGGGGTAGATGAAGCCCCATCAACGTTGCACTCGTGGCGTTGCGAATACCCCGACCGCTACGGCAAGTGTGACTGTATTGCCGAACTTGTCACCGATCTGGTTGCTGTGGTTGCGGAAGCCCGCACCGAAGGGGCGATTGCCGAACTCGAAGCGGCAGCGAACTCGAAGCACTCGGTCACGACTGTTGTCACCGCCTCTACGGTAGCGCCACCCGAGTATGCGGTGTCGGAACGTTTCGATTTCAATCAGAGCGAACGGGCACGACTGCTGGCGCGTGCGGCTGCTCTCCGTGGTGTCGGCAACCAGAAGGTCGGGGTGACCGTAGACGATCTGGCGTTGGACGAAATGGACGGCAACCAGAATGCCGAACCTCGTTGGTCGGCCAACCGGTTAGAGGAAGTTCTGCGTGAGGGGTTACCTGACCAGAATGCCGAACCGGTGGACACCTGCGGGATTGAACCCGTTAGGGAGGGGACACCATGACAGGCCGTCGCCCATGGCCACACGTCTACGGCACCCTGATCTGGCTCAAGAGGCCTTTGTACTGGCTGGGGCTGCGACCGAAAGCGGGATCGATCCTGCACTCCCCGTCGCTCGCGTTGGTGTTCGGGTGGTATGACGCCGAGCGGGCTGACGAGATATCGGCACCCTAACCAGTTCGGCAACCACCTTTAGCGGCCATCCTCACATCGGGGGTGGTCGCTTTCCTATACCCGGAAGGATTCGTCATGACTTCACAGTTGCCTGAACTTCTCGAGGCCATAAACCGACTCACCCAAACCAACCCTGTCCCGTTGATGCAGAAAGAGGTTGCCGAGTTGGGGATTGCGGCACGCATGTTCAAACGCACCGACCCTTCCTTACTTGACCAGCTCAAGCAAGCGATCGGGTCGAACATTGGCGAGAAAGGGGCAGCCGGACGTTTGGCAAACGAACGCACCCCACTCGATATTGCCGCGTTCAGTCTCTACGACCAGATCGACGGACGAATCAGAGCATGGATGTTGGATGCGGGAATTCGGCCCTCCACCAAAGCAAACCCCGGAGACATTCTGCGACGCTGGTACATCCTGTACATGCAGAAACAGGTGGAGGAAACAGACATCCACCGTCACACGCTGGTGGTGGAACGGTGGGTTTCGGCAATCGAGGACATCCTCGACCCACCCACCCGCCAGGAACTAACGCAAGCGTGCCCGAAGTGTGAACGCCGTTGGGTCACTGTCGGGGAGGGGGAAGAAACCCAGTCCCGGTCAGCGTTGTGGGCTGTATGGCGGGAAGATCCTGACCTGTCGTATGCGACCTGTGTGGGGTGTGACACCACATGGTTAGGGGTCGGCAATATGAGGTTGTTGAGGATTCAGTTGGACGACAAAGAGAAGGTGAACGCATGAGCCACTATTTGGCGATAGCTGCTGAATACCCGCACACAGTCTTTGGAATCTACGACACCCTCGACGAAGCACAACAGGACATTGATGCGAGAATAGCAATCCCGAAGGCGAAGCGCCCAGTTCGTGATGAGGACATTGCCCGCCTACAAATTGAGGAATGGGACGGCAGTTCTGTGACGCGCTACTGGTTCCGTTGGCCTCGGGGGAAGTGGATCGAAAATCGGTTAGACGTTCGCGACACACCGTAGAAATACACGGTTGTAGTTCCGATACAAACGTGAGACAATGGGATCGCTTCGGTTCACTGTCTCTACGGTGTCCCGAACAAAAGACGCAAAGCCCTCAGAAATGGGGGCTTTCGTCATTTCTGGCCCCATTTTCGGCCACCAGACTTCGACGTGAACCCCCCGACCAACCAACGTAACGTGCGGGCTGAGGTGAACGTCGAACCCCCCTAACCGGCAGGAGTGATTCTGTGTCGAAACTGGCTGCCGCACTAGCAGCGCCTGTACGCCCCAACCACGGCCCCTACTGTGCCTTACGGGTCATCCTCGCCACAGTCGATGACGTAGACCGTAAAGCCCTCGAGAACGCCCTACGACTCGATTCCGGCATTACGGGGGAACAGATCGCATCCGCGTTACGTGACGAAAGCTTCAACGTCAAAGGCCACACGGTGCAGCGGCACCGTAACGGAAAATGCGACTGTGGGTAACCTCGCCACGAAGCTCGCCCCGGAAACAAAGAACATTCGCATCCTAACCATCGACATCGAATGGCGACCGATGACGGTCTACTCCTGGGGGCTGTTCAACCAGAACCACGGCATCAACCAGATAGCGGATGACGGCGGTCTGCTCTGCTTCGCCGCTAAGTGGTTCGGCTCCAAGGAAATCCTGTACTGGTCAGAGCTGGACGGACATCGAACAATGGTCGACGCGGCCCACGCTCTACTGGCCGAAGCCGACATGGTGATCACTTACAACGGTGACAGGTACGACATCCCGAAACTCAACGGGGAGTTCATGCTTGCAGGTATGGCACCGCCTCGACCGTTCCGCTCCCTGGACCTCATCAAGACGAATAAGGCCAGATTCTCACTTCCGTCCCGCAAGCTCGATTTCCTCGTCCAACGCTCAGGAGTGGGTTCCAAGGTGAGCCACAACGGATTCGAATTGTGGATCGGGTGCATGAACAATGACCCTGATGCTTGGAAGCTGATGGAGAAGTACTGCAAGGGCGATGTCATCGTGACAGAGAAGGCTTATCTGCGCTTGCTGCCGTGGGTGACGAACGCACCGCATTTGGCAATGTTTACTGGTGAAGCGCACTCGTGCCCTTATTGCGGTTCGAAGAAGATCGAACGGTCGGGCACTACGCATTCGTATGTTCAGTCGTACCAGTTATACGAGTGCAAGGCGTGCGGCGGCTGGATTCGGGGAACAACTCGTTATCAAGATCCGACCCGCACACGAGCTATCCGCTGATTAGCAGCCTCCTTACTATCAGTTCGGCAGCTAACCCTTAGCACTGTGACACGTTACTAACACTTGGGGCGCATTCGTTTCGACGGTTCGCAAGGCCCGCAAGGGCACGAACCGGAGCAGGGTTCAAATCCCTGGCGCTCCACTCGCGGCTTAGGCGATTGCCGAACCGCAAATCCTAGGCACGAGCTGTCTAGCGTTCACAAACACATCGACCGCCCTAGCGGGATGTTATACGCGCGAGCCACGACGGCAGATATCGGGGCACACAACAATCGTAATTCCCTCTATTGAGCCGAATTCGGCCCATAAAACAGTGATAAGGCGGCATTGTGAGTGCTTTCACCCCACGCCAACAGGCGCGGTTGCAGGACATGTTCGATGAGGCAGACGAGTTTCTTGCCGAATACCGGGTTAGTGAAGCCGCAGACCGGATCGTAGTTGATGCCGACTAACGTTCCCGACCACATGACCGAACCAACGCAGGCGATCCGGCAGGCACGTCGCCTCATTGAAGGCTTCACCGTCACAGATCCAACGTTGTGGCCGATCCTGTCCGAGATTGACCTTGTACTAAGCCGAGCTGATGTCTAATCCGTACTACAAGGATGACCTCGTAACCCTGTTTCACGGCGATTGTCTTGAGGTGACTGAGTGGTTGGCGGCTGACGTTTTAGTCACCGACCCGCCATATGGAGTCGACTGGAAAGGCACACACAACTATGTGAAAGGCGCGTCAAATGCCCCGAAATGGTCAGATGGGATTGCCAACGATGAAAACTCAATAGCACGCGACATCGCACTGAGTAGATGGGCAGAAAAACCTGCAATTGTTTTCGGTTCGTGGAAAGTCGCTCGCCCTGAAAAAACAAACCATCGACTTATATGGCACAAGGCCGGAATGCCGCCCGGCCCACTTAATGCTGCATTTATGTCACAGGATGAGGAAATCTACATCCTCGGTTCGGGCTATGTGAAAACATCGCCACCAATGCGCTCAGTGCTGCGAACAGATGAACACCGTTCGACCGCATCGCAGTTGGTTGGTCACCCAACGCCTAAACCTATTGGTCTAATGGAGTTGCTTATTGAACGCTGTCAACCTGAATGGGTTATCGCTGACCCGTTTGCAGGCGGGGGGGCAACACTTATAGCCGCCCGGAATCTTGGCCGTCAAGTGATTGGCGTAGAACTTGAGGAACGCTACTGCGAACTGATCGCTAAGCGCCTTTCGCAGCAGGTTTTCGATTTCACAGAACTTGAGGAAGCTCATGTCTGAACCGATTCGGCTTCCAGCATCCACCATCACCGAAGATGTTGCCGAACTTATGGCAGCAGCACCCCAACCTGTCATCTGGGCCACCCTGAAAGACAAACTGGATTCGGCAACCTGGGAGCAGTTGAAGCTCATGGCTAGAGGCGGGGTAGGAGAACCCAGTGAGTAGAGCAAGCAAGACCGTACCGTGCGACCCGCCAGCAGGAACGATCTGGCACTTTGACGAAAGTGCCCTGATTGGCGCGTTGGGCGCGCTCAGATTGTACCCAGCAGGAACCACACTCAAAGGCGCTGGTAGATCCCAGCGGCGCGGCAGCAAATGGGTATTCCCGCTGGCAGGCGAGGGACTTGATCGCGTAACGGACATTAGAGCGGCATCAATACGATGCGTGCGCGCGTACAACCGGAGCATGGCACTAGAAGCAGAACGCAAGGCAGCGGTTCGGCAGATAAAGAGTCTCCTAGATTCGGCAATCCATGTCTGACGACTGGACTTCTCGTATCAGTGAATCGGGTAACAGTATCGACAACACCCCCAAAGGCCGCCTCGTCTTTGTGCCCGAGGGGCATGCCTTCTACACGTTCCCCGTTCCGGCAATCAGCAACTCCACCGATGATGACGGCGCGGCAATCCTTGACTCTATTGCTGGCCCACTACGGGGTGCAGCAGCACACGTCCAGGATTTGATTGACCATGACGAACGAAACGACATCGACGGCTAGATGGCCGACCGCAGGGGCAGAGGCGGCAGACCATTCGAACGCCTCAAAGCAGATGTCAAAGCCCAATCAACCCACTGCGCCAAGTGCGGCAGATCCTTGTATCCGGATCTCAAATGGCCGCACCGATGGTCAACCTCAATCGACCACATCATTCCCCTGCACCTGGGCGGCGAACCGTTAGATCCGGCAAACGTCCAAGCAACCCACCTGACCTGCAACGTCCGCGAAGGCTCCCGTGTGAGAGCCAAAGGACGACACAAGCCACAACCATTGCCAGACCGTTACACGAACGACAACTGGTGAATAGAACCCTCGACTGATCCTCGAGGGCAGAAAGGCCCGGCATCCCAGAGAGCCGGGCCTTTCGCATTTCTGGGAGCAAAACTAATGCCACGAGCTCAAGACCTGCCATGCGCCGATTGTGGCAAACTCATGGTCAGATACAACTGGAGCCTTCCGGTAGGGCGAGCACGATGCCAACCCTGCCGCAACCTAGCGCAACCCCCCAAACCTCGAGTGCATTGCCGAGACTGCGGGGCCAGAGTCCAAAGCGCACTTCCACAAGGCGAAGCACGCTGCCGCGCTTGTCGCAAGATTGTCGCCCCCAAGAGACTACGTGTTCATTGTGTAAGTTGCGGCGAGTGGATTGGCTACGCCAAGGGCACAGAGACTAAACCATCACGCTGCCACCCATGCCGACGACTTCACCCCACCATGCACCAGCACATATGCGTGCAATGCGGCCAACCCTTTGAACGGCGCGATACCAAGACACACAAGTACTGCTCAAGGGCGTGTTTGTCCCAAGCCATGCAAATTCGGCCACCCGATGATCAGCGCGTAAGGCGCATCCATAGAGAACAAGCAGCACCAGGACTCAACCCCGGCCAACGGTACAAGCTCCGCGACAAACGAATAGCCCAAGGCCACAAGTGCGCGTACTGCCAAGCACAAGCCGACACCATCGACCACGTTGTGCCCCTCGTAAGAGGCGGCACCAACTACGAAGGCAACCTTGTCGTCTGCTGTAGATCCTGCAACAGCTCCAAGTCCGGCAGCACCATCATGGAATGGCGCACAGGCCGACGACTACCTCGCATGACAACAGCAGTGGTATGGCCCAACCGTCCAGTTCGGCAACCCAAGGCCAAGCCCGCACCAATAGAACACAACTGCCCTATATGCGGGACACCAACCACCCGAGCCAAGTACTGCACCACCGACTGCGCAGACGAAGCCCTAGCCCGCTACATACGCGACCGATACCGCACCAAAGCCGGGCTGCCACCCCAACCACGCAAACCCACCAACACCGAACGCTCACAACGGATACAACAACGTGAACATTTATTAGGTTGAGACACCTCGGAAGAC
>JAULBV010025559.1:0-32856 GCA_032358295.1 Pterothamnion heteromorphum | reverse complement strand
TCTTGTTAAAATAAGTCTAAAATCGTCATAATTAATATCTTCAAACTCATCTACAATTGTACAGCTATCAGCAAAAGTCATACCTTTCATATAATCAATAGGAACGATTTGTATAATACCGTCTTTAAACAATTCATCTATTTTGTCTTTTCTGTAGCAAGCGTATAAATTTTGTTTTATAGGAAATAAGTGAAAAGCTAATTTTTGATCAGCATCTCCTGTTAAATAACCAGTAGCTTTAAAATCAATAGGTCTTGTAATATATATTTTAGAAACATGGCCTTTAAACAAAAGATCTAAAGCTATTTGGGCAGCACAAGCAGTTTTACCACTTCCAAATTCTCCCAGTACAATTGTTACATCTTTTTCATAAACACCTGTTTTTACATTCTTTTGTTCTTCTGTTAAAGAAAAACCATATTTAATTTCTGTTTTGCGTACTTTGTTTGGTTCTTTCATGTGTTATAGTTTAGAGGATACAATATTTGGTGATTGATGATAAGATGTGTTAAAAATAGTAGAATAATGTGGTGTTTGCCATAAATCTAGAAAATCTATTTTGTCTTTTTTAGGTATCACAGAAAAATCAATAGTGAATGTCTTTCCTGGGCTTTCTGCAAGAATTATTAATTCATCTAATGTAATATGGTCTTCAAGAAGAAGACGTTTTAAAATTGTTTCTTTTGTCATTATTTAATATTTAATAGTTTAATTATTGTACGAAATTCATTTATCGACGGGCAAATTCCTTGAAAGTATGTTTTAATTCCATCTATACCTGTAATTGCAAAAGATCTGTCTTCTTCAGAAAACCATACCCAATATCTTTCTTTTTCAAAAGGTATTTCTAAATAACATCTTGTTTTTCCAACACATGAAATCAATTTGTCTCTAACTTCTGTCCATCCTTCAGCTTCTATTTGTTCTTTAGTAAGATAAGGAGTTCTAATCTCTCCATACCCGTCATCCATCATATTAATTAATCTTGAGACTTCATCTGTATAAGCGTAATCTTCATTTTTAAACCCTACAATAGTGGGAGTAAATTCCTTACTATAACCTAAAGAACTATTTACTTCACACTCATATCCTACTCTTATGTCTGAAATTTCTGGTTGAAAATATTTATTTTGTTCCATAGTATATGGGCTTTCTTTTTAAATTTTTAAATAATCTATTTACAAGTTTATTAGGACTATAAATAGGGACCATTATATCTTCTTTGGAGAACAAGCTTTTACTAAAAACTACTGAAAATTCTTGTCCAAAAATAAGCCAATCTTTATATTGATTTTCTATACCTTTAAAAAATTGTTCATTTTCTTTTAATGTTTTATTGGCCCATCTTATTGCTTTTTTAGTCTCCATATAATTCTTTTAAAAGGATGAGCATTGTTTTGTGTAAATATTCTACCATGGGATCGTCTTTTTTAGCATGGAAGCCAATTTGTGCTGTTGAGTTCATATAGGCATCTCTTACTTGTATAAGAGTGAGCACTTCAGTTAGCTTGTTACTTTTTTCTTCAGTGAGGCCATGGTCCGGCTCCGGGAATAAAAGTTCTAACTCTTCTTCTGTACATATAGAAAGAAGTTCTTCTTCAGAAATACGTTCTTCCTCTAGCATTTTTTTATAAAGATCTATTTTGTTCATTTTTTCTTAAAGTTTTTATATGTAAACTAAGTGCTCCTTTGTTCATCCATACGTTATCTACAAAATAATAAGTTTGTCCATAAACTTTTTTTACACTAACATTTAATTTGTTTATAATTTTTTGTAGAGTGTTTCCATAATTATTGTGAATTTTTTCTAATTCTTCTATTTTGTCCATTTAATTCTTTTTAAAATTTGTGTAACAATATATTCTTGTAAATAAGTATAAGCTTCATCTGAATGTTTTGTAAGCTTAATACCGGCCCGGTTTAAAATGTAAATAGTGGCATGCAATACTTCATGGGTCAGAATACCTATTTGTTTTGGTTTATTCAATTTATGTTTACATCGTATAAGAATATTACCAGATTCAAAAGGTATAAAGTAACCGGCCGCTTCCTCTAAAAGGCATTCCTTTCCACATTTGTAGTTGGTCTTTTTAAGGTTGGCCAGGAATTGTTTGTCTGATTGGTTGATTGAGACCAATAGTTTTACGTCGTATATGGGTATAAATATTTCAAACATAATACAAAGGTATGGTGTTTAGGGGAATAAAAAAAATTTTTTTGTGAAATTTTTAAAAAATTTTTTGAAATTGAAAATTTTGTATATCCCGTATGTTGGGTACCACCACAATATTTAACCCCTATGTAAAACCAGCGATGGTGGGTTATCCCGCCACTAAACAATTCGCTCCACTTATTATGATTAAATTAGCTATTACTATGGCTGGACAAAGCCAGAAAGGCGGATTTTGGATTAGAGTGTCCAAAGAAACGCAATACAAGACTGCGGCAGGTAACATTACCGTTTTGCAGAACGCATTCCTCACGACCGAGAAGCTCGTGGATGCAGCAAAGGCCAAGCACATCGAGTTGCCACAAGATTTCATCAACAAGCTAACCTGGAGTTAATCCAGGTTAGTTTTAAAATCTTTTGTTTATGTTTCTTTTAAAGATTGTCCTAGTACCAGCAGCCATCATCCTCATAGGATATAATGTTATGCTGGTTGTATTTGATATTATACTATATTGGGCTAGACT
Organism: Pterothamnion heteromorphum; assembly: GCA_032358295.1. Lineage (NCBI taxonomy): Eukaryota > Rhodophyta > Florideophyceae > Ceramiales > Ceramiaceae > Pterothamnion > Pterothamnion heteromorphum. Next base: position 30,162 of record JAULBV010025559.1, on the reverse strand, counting down.
AGCCTAATCTTCTTGTACAAAGAATGGAGTGTGAGTTTTGCCTTCAGGCATATGAGCTTAGGCTACTCACATTCTCTTTGTATATAAATACTTGTTACATTTAGAATTAACTATATAGGTCTTGGCGACAAGTACACATTGGAATACCTATTATATAAATGTAACAAGTTATTATTCATCCACTAAATACAAAACAAATGCAATTAAAAAGATGGTCTCCCGCAGAAATAGATACAATCAGTAAACAAATTGATTTATCTCCTAACAACTTATCCGAAGCTTTTGAAAAATCAGCACAATTGCTTGGAAGAACAACACAAGCTATATCAATGAAATGGTATTCTGATTTAAGAAAGAAGAAAACATTAGTTGTTACAGCAAGTAAAAACACTCAAATTGCAAGCAATGTAAAAAATACACCTCGTTTTCCTATATATAATAACAATAACGAGGTTGTAGATTTTAAAAGCGTAATGAGAGATGTAATAAAACTACCAAAAAAAGAACTGACAGCATTAAAAATGTACATTGACTGTCTATAAATAATTAAAGAAGAAGACACACTGTTCCTCACCGGCTGAAATAACCGACAGTGTGCTCTTCTTTATAAAATAGTCATATACTTTGTTTTTAGGCAACGGTATAGGGCGGCCATTTCTATGGTCGCTTACTAATGCACCACAACTCATGTAGATATAAAGACTTCTTGTATACCATTATGATGGTGCTTACTGCAAACAGTTACAAGATGTGAAACTACCTGATTAAATTCCCATAGTCTGTTTTAACAGCTACCTTATAAGTGGAGACCTCGCTATAGGACAATTAGTATTTAATCAGCTCCAAAGGATGAGCAATTGTAATACAAGAGTTAGGGCTTAAATCCACACTTGCTTGTAAAATATGATACAGTTATATTAATATGGACTCTGTTGAAAGTGAAACAGTCTTTAGTATAGTATTACAATTGAGTGCAGATGGGTAAATAACAGTCTTATATCGGCCTGGTTGAAATAATATCGGTTTGAATAAGACAAATAAAGTCATTTGCGTAAGACTTTTAAAATATGAGAACGCATTAATGTAGTGTAGAATTATAAGGCCGAGTAAACACTATGTTTACAAAAATCAGTCTATGAAGTATTTCTGTAATAGCAGAGACATGGCCTAACTGTATAATTCTTACACTACATTATTATCTTTGTCTACAACAGCAAAGATTGAATACAAATCTAAATGTACAAGAATAGAATTAATCTCTTTTAATGTAAGAGTTTGCTCTTTTATTCTCCTACATAAAGAAGTGTAATCTTTATTCAATGTAGAAGCAAGCCATTTAATGTCTCTTCCTCTATGTTTAAGAGCTCGTTTAATTGGATTATATTCCATAATATGGTGTCAGGCAGTGGTTTTACTAAACAAAACATATGTTTTAGTGCCACTCTATAGTGCAAAAATAAGCTAATTTTAGTTATAAAACAAAAATAAAGTCGTTTAGTGGTGCCAAATCCTCAGTAATGGGGAGGCGGCATTACTTAAAATCGCTAGACTTGTGTGTCATAACAAGAAAAAAATCTCTATAAGTTCTTTAATTTCCTCCTCAATGGGGCTTTTGTCTTGGTCGATAAAATAGTTACGAGTTTTTGTAGGGATTTCTCGTAACTTATTGATAATGAGGAGGATAAATAGGGGGTATAGTACTTGTATATCTTTGATGTCTATTGTAAATTTTATCTTTTAAATCCAATTATATGTATAATATAGCATTAACAGTACTAATTATAGTCTTTATCAGTCTTTGTTTATTAGTAACAAGCTACATAGTAAACAATAAAAAAATAAAAAATACAACAGGAATAATAGGTCTTATACTCTATATTATAAGCTCTATTCTACATCTTTACTCACTATTCTCTAAACACTAAAGCTAGTTATCTTTCTCTTATACATAGTAGTTCTTATTAGTATAGCATTATTCACATTTGTCGCCAAAAAATCATTATTATGATACTCACAATCTTATTCTACTGTTTCTTCTTTGCCTTAATTGGCAGCAATAAAAAATAATTAAAAACAACAACAATTTCATTCAAACAAACAATTTAAAATCAATTTATTATGAAAAAAGGAATCATTGCCTTAGTTAATGGCACAAACAAAAATGTTGCTCGTCTTACAACAGGCGAAATCGTATTAGGTACAAAAGAACACGATCTTAAACAAGGTTCTATCGTTACTTACGTTACAGAAAAACAAACTCAACGTTATGTAACACAAGAAGATATTGCTGCCGGTAACGCTACTTCTTTATACAAAGAAAATGGAACAGATAAGGCTCTTATTGATATTCCAGCCGATCAACAACGTAATGTTAATCGTGTTCAAGGTGTATTTGCTGATGAAGCAAAATTCATTGAACTTATGACACAAACAGCTCTACTTGACAAAAAAGTAGATTTAGCTGTTGAGCAAGAGACTAAAAGTCTTGCAAAAAAATATGCTGCTCTTTTAGAAGGCTAGTATTATTATAGCATTAATGAGAAAAGTCTATTCATTTAGACTTTTCTCTTTTATTTATTGTCCTCAATTATTCTATATGAATCAATTTGAATTAGCTTTGCAACAGTTCAAAGCAAACCTTAAACAAGAAGAATCTAAAGCTCGTAAATTAGACGTTGCTTCAAAATACATATCAAAAACAGGAAGATACAATCCACATTTGTCAGAACAAGTTCGACAACAATATAAAAAAAGTCATCCTAAATGTATTTCAGCATCAATAACAATTAAATGTCTCGAACGTCCTAATCACCATAAAGCTGCTAATAATCTTCTTACAAAAATATTTTCAATGTAGTTATGTTGTTCTACATTGTTTATAAATCATTTCATCTCGTGATGATATGCATCGGTAATACAAGGAAGCTTGAAATTCCGAACATTGTTATGTGTTTTTTAAATAGAACTAGGAGAGAATGTACCAAAAAGCAACGTAAAAGCGACCGTATAAACTCGGTTGTTGCCTGTTCTATTTTAAAATCATTTCTCTGTATTCTCATTGTAAAATTACATTGATTAATAGTCTTGATTAAACTTGACGTATGTGAATCTACAGAATTTATTTTTTGTACACACGGTGGGGGGACACCATTAATTAGTCTTATAAGAATGAATAGTTTGTAATGACCACGAAATGTAACCAATCAACTAAAAGTTCCCTCAGTGGTACGTGGATCAGGAACTTTATTACAAACTAAATACAGAAAAAAAGGTTGAGCCTGCCTATTACACAAATAGCTACAATTGTATATAAAAAACCTTTATACAGTGTAACACCAGGTAATAAAATAACTTGATAAAGATTTCCTGCCCGTTAAAAATCTGATGTCATCAATGCTAAGTTATCTCAAATGTACGCACCTAAGTGTCAGCCGAGTTATTATAAGCATTATTATTTTTAAAAATTATTATCAGTGTAAATAGGAGAAAGTTCTGGAAGCCTATTATAAATTAATTCCAGGTTGTTTATTACTTTAACGTAAAAGAACTTATAAACAAACACTGATTTTATTATGTTGTTCCTTGAGAAAGAATGTTATTTGCTTGAATGTGGCTAAATCCTAAGACATTACAACATAAAGAGCCTTCTCAGCTCTTAATAATTCATTCCAACGTTTATCAGAGGAAGAGAAATATAAAGCATACTTGAAAATACTATCAAACGCTGAAAGAGATAGCAGAAACAGCAGTTGTTCCCTATTAATGCTTATAGGTACATAGTAATAATCTAAGTAAAGTATGACTGTGGCAGCATAAATAACAGAGTAGGTTTTAAACCGAGATTTATGCCTCAATACTTGTAAAAGTATTGTAGTAATTTTTAAATAATGTAAATCAATATCGCCATTATAGAAATATATGTAAGTGACTATCGGTATTTATTTAAAAATATTGTGCAAGCTATCGTGATTGATAGCTAATATTTAAAATAAGAAGTAAACTTTCTATATAAGATTATCTTTTACGTTAGGATAATGTATAATACGCCAACAGTTAAAGGTAGAAATATCTTCTTATTTATTTACATTTAAAACAAAAAACATTATGACAACTTTTTTATGGATGCTATATTTAGCATTTACTTTATTTTCAACAAAATCAGCTATAACTAATATTATTGTAGCAATAATATACAAAAAAAGTCAAGATAATTATGATTTATTCATAGAGACAATGACAGTATTATTATGGTCTATTTGGTATTTTTATTATTTAAACTAAACTATTATTATGTATAAAAAAGTAAAATTGGTTATGCTTCCTACATATGAAAAAAGCAATATCATATTAAGTGGATTTAAAACTTTATTTTTATCTCCACCAATGGAAGTTAAATCCTCAGATACATTTCAAAATTTGTATATATTAAGTGATGATAAACCTTTGAAAAATGATTGGGTTTTATGTTTAGGTGAAATAGAAGGTAATAAACATCACAAAGTTACATTAGGTGATAGACAATACATTTCACCAATTAGACAACGTGGTGAAAAAGATACTTGTTTAAATTGTAAAAAAATCATTGCTACTACAGCGGATATAATGTTAAAATGTAATGATGGTAGTGGTTTTTATACGGCTCCTGATTTACCTACATCATTCATTCAACATTACATAGAACAATATAATATTGGTAATGTAATAACAGAAGTAGAAGTTGAATATCCAATAGGAACTGTTATTTTAGATTCTGAGTACAAAGATAAAGTAACTGTTCTTAGTAATGATTTTACATATGATGAAAACATAGGCAGTTTGCATGTTTATACTACACAAGGTATAAAAGGCAGGTTAACTTTTAATGATGTTTATAGACCTAAAGAAGGTTGGTCCGAAATTGTAACTGAAAGTCTTGTTGGAAGATATTTAAAATATATACGTACTTCTTCAGATAAACCTGCATATGGAGATTATTTTAGAATAGATTCTATGGAAAGTATGGGTTTGTTTAGACTTAAAGATAAATCATCTGGATGTAAATGGACACCTGAAGAAGTTTTAAAAGGTACTTCTAAAGATTTTGAATTAATGCCTGAAGGATTTAATCCAGAAGATAATAAAAACAAATTTGAAATAGGTAAATGGTATAAAACAAAGGCAGGTTCTTTTGTAAAATATAAAAACAGTGATCGTGGTGTTTTTAACGCTTCTGAATATTTTATTTATGATCATTTAAAAAAACTGTGTAAAAATGCTAATTTTGGAAGTATTAATAATAAATTTGAAGAAGTATCACTAGATGAAATGCAAAAATATCTTCCTGAAAGTCATCCTGATAAAATTAAAACTATTTCTGAATTTAAAAAAGGTGATTATATTGTTACTTTAAAAGGAGAATTTAAAGGAACTAGTTGTGGAAAAGAAAATTATTGTTTTAAAGCCAGAGAAACTTTATATTATCTTAGACCTGTAATAGATTTAGCAGGAAGTGATTCTAATGGAAACGACACTATTAAATTTGACAAATCACATAAAGGTTGTACTGACTGGCGTTACGCTACTCCAGAAGAGATTGCTGAATATAACAGACTTGGAAAACCTTTTGATGTAACTACTTTATCTAAAAAAGAATCTGTTAATACTACAATTTTAAGAGATCAAGTTAAAGCAGGATTACGATTAAAAGGAAGATGGTTAAAATGTATTAAAAACAATATTTGGAAAGATGATATAAAAATAGGAGAATATTTTCAAATTGATGAAAACGATAGTACTGTGCCTTATGTTTTATATAAAAATCAAATAGAACCTCTAGATTTAGAAAGAGTAGACTTATTAGGTGAATTTGAATTAATGCCTGAAGGATGGACTCCAGAAACAAAAGAAACAATTGTTTCAAAAGTACCTGAATATGTAGAGTGTATTAAAAGTAATAACAAAAATTTTACTGTTGGTGAAATTTATACTTGGCCCAGGCCTATAGATAATGATGGTGCTAAAAGAAATCCTGGTGTTTTAAATGGATCTGTATGGACTTTTAAACCTTCTACTAAAAAAGAATATGATTGGCAAAAACAAAAAGGAAAACTTCTTCTTATGGATTCAATTCCACATCCTGATTTTAATAACTTTGGAACTCGTAGATCTGCAAGTATTTCTGATTTATCATACAATCCTTGTGGAGAAATACCTGTTATAAAACATTATTCTGTAGGAATTGATCCTGCAATTATGCAAAAACCTTTAACGGTTAAAGAAAGTTATCCTACAAAAGAAACAATTAAAACACAAGTGATTTCAACAAATATAATTAATATACCATTAAAGTCTAAAAAGAAAAAACAATTATTTACAATTTAAATTTAAAAACAAAATGAAAAAAACAATGTTATTAAAAAGTTTCGTGGCTACATTCGTAGCACTAGTTAAAGGTGATGATGCAGAAGCACTTGCACAAAAGACCTTACGTCGTGGAGATAATGCGTTGCAATCTCAAATTGCCGCTTGTAAAGGACAGGAAATCGACTTTGAAGACAGACTAGCATCCGCTGAAGAAAGTCTGCAAAAAGCGCTTGTAAACAACGGTAGTGAGTATTTTGACAAAGACGCTTACATTAGTAATCTTCTTACTGCTAAAAACAGATTGACAACAGAACAAGAAGCCTGGGATGCACACAAAGAGAAAACTGCTTTCTTACAAGAATGTTTAGACGCACTTCAGAAAAAAGACTAAAATACAATCAAAATTTAAAAATTACTATTTAACAGTTTTTTGATGATTACTGGTTAAAGAATTAAAAGTTATTACTAATCACCTTCTTTAAAAAGGAGATTAATTTAAATTTTATTACAATGAATTTAAAAACTATTTTATTTATTATTTTTGCTGTTGCAAGTTATTGTTTAACTTTTATTTTTCTTAACACACAAAGTGATTTAGCAATTTTAGCTTTTGCAATAACAAATACAGTAATTTTACTATTAACAATTTTATTTATAAAAAACAAAAACAAAACACAATGATTTCATTAAGTATTTTTATTATCGTATTTCTTATTTTAGGATTTATTTTAGGTTCTTTTTCTTTGAACAATTATATTGTAGAAAAACAAACTTCTTATGGCTATAACGAAGAACCTAATTCAAAGCAAATTGTAAAAACAGTTTCAGCTTTAGTTCTAGCTATTATTATTTCTATTATGCAACCTGTAGAACTTCAACGTATTGATGCCGGTAATGTAGGGCTCAAAATAGACAGAGTTGGTAATGAGAAAGGTGTTCCAGTTGCTATACCGGTAAAAGGTTGGGTATTTTATAATTCCTGGATGACAGATGTTGTAGAATATTCTATTAGACAAGAACATATAGCTTATGCTAAATTTAGTGTAAATACTAAAGGTGGTACTCCAATGGAAGTGGCCCCTTCATTTAACTACAGTCTTAAACCAGAAAAAGCTGCTGAAGTATATATTAATCTTTTAAAAGGTGGTGAGTTCAAACAGCTACAAGAAACCTGGATTTATACTGCAACTCAAATAGCTCTTAAAAAAGCAACTAATGAATTTCCTATAGATAGTATTTTTAATAATCAAGGTATTTTTCAACAAGCTGTAGAAAAAGAATTGAATAAAGAAATGTCTGGTTATTTTATTGTTTCTCAGATTAATCCTGGACAAATAACACCGGCTTCTATGGCCAATATTTTACAAAGCAAGGCACAAGCCATACAACAAGCTCAACAAGCTGAATTGGACCGTAAAACAGCCGATGCTCAAGCTTATACTAAAGTAGCTACAGCCAGAGGTGATAGTGCTGCACAAGTAATTAGTGCTGCTGCTGATGCTGAAGCTATTAGATTAAAAACAAGAGAAATTTCAGCTAATTATGTAGAATTTATTAAATGGCAGTCTTGGGATGGTAAACTTCCTACTACAGTGTTAGGATCTAGCTCAAATGTTCTTCTATCAAGATAATTTAATCTCCGACGTTTTAAGTAACTATGTGTAAGATAGCTATTAAGCCGCTTAAAACCAAAGGTGTGGTAGAAATGCCACATCTTTTAAAATTTATTTTATGATATTAATAATAATATTAATTCTGATAGGTATTGTAGAATTACTACTAACACCCAGAATAGATCAAGACAGCGAATATTATTACTTATGGTATAATAAATCGCCTTACAAAAGAACATTTTTACAATTTAAAAAATAACAATTTAAAAACAAAATAATATGAAAAAAGCAACACAAAAACCAGCAACAGCAACTTCTACAGCTTTATCTGTAGCCTCTTTAAAAGAGCAAGTTCCACAAATGATTGAAACCTTAAAAGAAAAACTTAAAAATTTAAAAGGGGATGTAGAAGAAAAAATCTCTACAAATGTAGATTATGAAGGTCAGAAAATTTCTGAAATCAAAGAAGTAAGTCGTTTGTTGCAAATATCGGCTCGTATTCATGCAATGGAAAAAGCTTATAATGAAGAAATTGCTCGTTACAATCTACAAAAAAAACCAATTAAGAAATTTGCTCCAGAAGACAAAACTGTAGCCCAGTGGGAACAAATTATTGCTAAAGCTATTAATGATCTTATCAATAAAACTGAAATTGAAAAAGTAGAAGATGCAATTAAAAAACTTTCTACTCATTTAAGCGAAGAAGTTAGAATTGAAAATGAACTTAAAGGAATTATGAATAGTGCTGAAGCAGTAATATCATAGTTTAATTTTTAACAAAGTGGGTGTATTGAGTTACACCCACTTTAATTTTATTTTTATGACAAAAAAAGAGTCGCTGGAATATGCAAAAAAACGTTATCCTTTAGATAGTTATTATATTTGTCCTTGGAAGAATAATGTTTTTAAATCTAAAAATGATTTTAGAATATCTGATATAGAAGAAAACAGAGATGTATTTGAATATTCTAGTTATGCTTTTTATAAAGGCGTATGGGCTGAAAATTGTGACCAAAACGGTAATATTATTCCTTATATAGAAACAGAAAAAACTTTAGAATTATGGTAGATTTATTAGGTAAAAAGATATGGATTGGTAATGACAGACAGCTTTTAAAACAAGTAGAAGATTATGCTTTTGCTCAAGGTTTTGGTTATCCTAAAAATAATGGTGATTATTTAGGAAATGGTATTTATAAAATATATACATATCAAAAACATACAGAAGTTAAAAAAGTTTATTCTTTATTTTTTTTAAACAGTCTTTACGAAAATAAAAAAGTAATTATAATAAACATGATGGGGCCAGATCATTTACCTATTTCTAAATATCATACACAAAAAAATAGATTTGATTCTATTAAAGGATGGGAAAATGTGTACCATCATAAAAAAACAAAATTTGAAGAGTTGGATGTAAAATTATTAATCCCCAAAAGCATAGAATTATGGTAAAATACACATTAGATAATATAGAAGGAGTTGTTTTTAATTATCATGGAGAAATTTATAAAATACATAAAGAAAAAGGAAAAATAGAAGAATTATATGAAAATGGGGCTTCAAAAGCTCTTTTTGAATACTCTTCTTTTTTTAGTCAGTTAGTTGAACATTTAAATAATGGTCTTTATAAAGTAATATCACAACCAGAAAGAATAATAGAACTCTGGTAAAATATATGGGGCCGAAATAGTATTGATCCGATAGTAATAGGTAAGGTGGGCGTGTAGGCTCAAGGATATAGTGCCTTAACAAATGTATCTACAAAATAAATAACGCAGAATCAATTTCTCGTCAAGAAGAAGGTGCAAGAATCATTAATTTGGCTTTTGCTAATGCTCCAGTTGCTGTTGCAGCTTAGTTAGCACTTCAAACAGAAGGTGGACGCACATGACACTGTAAAAGTCAAACTACTGATGTTATAAGTAGATGTAGGGTATGCAGAACTTTTAAAGTTGCAGATTTACAATCTGATAGTGTAAGACAGACACGATAAAGCTAGTTCACACATGTAACTCACAGTACAGATTGTATCGGCCACGTCGGGGCAGTACCGACCGGCTCCACTAAAATATATTTTAAATTAAATTTGCATAATAACTACTATTAGTGTATATTTGCTTAAAATATAAAAAAATGAAAACAGTATTTATTTATGGGTTAAAAGATCCAAATGACAACCAAATTAAATATATAGGAAAAGCAAATAATCCTAGAAAAAGGTATAACAGGCATGTTTCTGACGCTATTTTAAAAAAACAAGGAGAAAAAAATAAATGGATAAAGACTCTTAAAGAAAACAATTTAAATCCAATATTAGAAATAATTGAAGAATGTGATGAAAATATTTGGCAAGAACGAGAAATTTATTGGATTTCTCAGTTTAAAAATTTATTTAATATTCAACCAGGAGGAGAATATAGCCCGATGTTTAATAAAGAAATTGTTAAAAAAATGCTAGAGACCAAGAGAAAAAATCCAATTGTTCCATCAAAAGAAACTAAAAAGAAAACATCTGAATCTTTAAAAAAAGCTTATAAAGAAGGAAGAAGAACCTATACTAAACCAAGTGATCTTTCTCATATCAATTTTTCTGAAAAATCAAAAGAGATGTGGAAAAATAGATCAGTTGAAGAAAAATTAATTATTAGTAAAAAAATATCTAAAAGCAATACTAAAAAAGTAGAACAATATTGTTCAGATAAAAAATTAATAAAAACGTGGGCGTCTACTAAAGAAATTTTCGATTTTTATAAATTAAAAAGAAATACTAATATTAGCAAAGCTTCATCTCAAAACACTAAATGGAGAGGATATTATTGGAAATTAGTAAAAAACATTAAAGATTAATCAATCATTTATAACAATTAAAAAACACAAAATGCAAAGTCAAAGAATTAAAAACGTACACACAAAAATTAGAAAAAGAATTTTAAAAGGTTTTCCAACACGTACTCAGTATGTACCTATAAAAGATGAAACCGGAAAAGTTCTAAGATTTAAAACTATTATTCATCTTTTAAAACCATTTTATGTCAATAAAAGTAGAAATGAAGAGGCTATCCAACCAGATGAAGAAGGGGTTGTTTCTCCAACAATCGACTAGTCTTCGAATGAAAAAAGAATTGGCTGATAGTCAAAAAATTTATGCTGATCTTGGCAAAGGAAATAAAATAAGAATATTCTAATGGAAGAAATACTTAAATTAGTAAAATTTATTAACAACAGTAAGAAGTATACAGAAGAAGAATCTTCTTCTTGTAAACAGATTATTAATGATTATTTAAAATCTTTAGAGGTTAATAAAAGCCCCGGATTTAAAAATTTATATCTTTTAGTAAATAAAACAGATTAAAATGGAAACAGCCTGGGATTTTGTAGAAAAATATTATCCAAAATATCAAAGTTGCAATGAAATAGCTCGTGCTAATGATTTAGAAATAATTTTAGAAGGAGGTTTTGAATCTAATAGTATTGCTGCTAAAATTTTTAAAAACCAATTTGGTGGTGTTTGGGATGAACAAACAAGAAAAAATGTTTTAAACGCATATGCCATTCAACATGAGTATGTTTATAAAATAGCTATTGAAAATTATTTAAAAACATTATAATGGAAAAAATTCAATCAAAAGTGGTTCCTGCTAATCAACCTTCTTTACAAGATTGGTTAGATGAATTTAAAGTTGGAACAATGTGTAGCAAATACAATGATTTAGAAAACAGCTTTAAACAAAAACCAAACTATGTTAAAAACATAGAAAAAACTAAAAAGATTATTTATTAAGATCTACGTTGGAAGCGAAACACGTTAAACTTCCTGATAGTGAGTTGGCGTAATTGGGGAAAGCAAGGTGAGCGAGCACCTCCGATACAGGTTCGAGCCCTGTACTCACTACGCACAAATCCAACACAACGACGTGGTAGCCTAGAAATAGGAGAGTAACGAAAGGCTTGTTTTTTCTGAACATATCCGAGAAGTGGTTTTCGGAACGTGCAATGGTTGACAGCAAGGAAAGACTTGCGGATAGTAGAATGGCGAAATGGTAAACGCACACCTTTTTAAGGTAAAAGCAGAGATTGAAGTACAAACAATCCGTATTTGTACAAATACGAACTTGTAGGTTCGAGTCCTACTTCTACTACGATGAAAAACTTCAAAGTTGTTTATCTAGATGAAAAAGGTGAAAAGAAAAGTACAGAAGTAAAATGTTATAGTGTTAGCAGCGCTAAAACAACCTTTATGGTAGAAAATAAAGGAAAATACTCTGAAATTCTTTACGCTTTTTCTTTAGGAAATGCAAAACCATCTCAGTGATTTGCTTTACACAAGAGTTATGCTTCTTTTGACTGACAAAAAGCAATTATTATTATTAAAAATTTAAAACTTAAAAATGACAATTACAATCAAGTATCAAGACGGATCAAAAAGAATTATTAATCCTACAGACGAAATTAATAAAGTCGTTAAAGGCGAACCCAGTTTAAGTAAAAAAATAGAAGATATTGCCTACAGTACTGGCAGACCCTATACAATAGTAGCTAAAGATGGTGATAAAGTAGTATTCAGTAAAACTGATAATGCAAACAAACCCTTAGATCATTAATTTGTGTTTTGTGTTTTAGAGAGAAGGCAGCAATGTCTTCTCTTTTTTAAAATTAAAATTTAAAAATATGAACATACCAGAAAAATGGTTTTTTGAAGGAACCAAAGAAAGTGAAAAACAAAGTAAAAATAGCGCTTATTATGATTACTTTTTTAAAAATTTTAGAAAAGATTATGGTTTTTTTACTGATAGTCGTTACTACTCTGATGGAAAAAACAATTTTACAAGAGCCTCAGTAAGAAAAGGGTTTAAAGAAATATCTTTTGAAGATTTTAAACGTTATGTGTTAAACGAACCGGAAAAAACTTTGGAGTTATGGTAAAATTTCCTATTGAAGGCAAATGCCAGGGTTTGCACCAGGATTTAATAGAATACTTAGAAAAAAGACCAAAAGCTATTCCTCATGATAGTAAAATGACTAAAGATTTAGCATCAGGAATAGGATGGAATAGTAGATCTTATTGGTATTTAAAAAATGTTAAAAATTCTAGTAAAAAACTTTTTTTACACTCAACATTAAAAGATTTATTTTTTAAACCAAAAACAATTGGTTTATGGTAAAATTTAAAACAAATACAGCATATCATGCTGAAACAGAAGAAGAAGCTATATGGCTTTTACAAGAAGCAGACAAACAAGGTTATAAATGGAGTTCTGGCGATTCTTTTTTAAATAATGTTAGATACCAACAAGACAGATGTTATTATCCAATAGAAGGACAGCATTCAGATCTTAAATGGGCTAAAAACAATCACTATAATATAATAAAAATAAAACATTTAATAACAGAAAAACAAATTGAATTATGGTAATTTTAGGAATATCAATAGTAGTATTTATAGTTTGGCTAATAATTTTATTTATAAACAAATACGAAGAAAAAAAAGAAAAAGTTTTTACAGATATTTTAAATGGAGATACAGCTCTTAATTTATTTAATACAGGCAGATATGAAGAGTATATTATTACTTTTACAAATAAAAAAGGGCAAGAAGAAATTTATCCGGTATGGGCCAATTCTGAACAACAAGCTAAAATATTATTTGCAACAGAGACAGGTGAAAGCTATTTAAGAATTATTAAAATAACACATTAAATGAAACAATTACCAGAAAAATGGTGTATAAAAAGAACAGAAGAAACATGGAAAATAATTACAGATTATTTTAATTCATTAGGTGGAACTTATTCATATCATAATCCTGAATTTCCTTATGTTCCTGTTTGGAATGGAAGAAATAATTCTCAAAGTTGGCCTATAGAAGAACATACAGAGATAACTTTTGAAGAATTTGAAATACATGTTTTAAAAATAAAACCTTTAAATCAAACTATTGAATTGTGGTAAAAGAAAACGCTTTATTATATAAAAATTCAAATTGTCAATTTAAACAGTTACCTAGTAATGTAATTAAAGAATTAGTTTTTGTTGTAAATAAAGAATTTCAAAAAACAAAAATGCCGACTTTATTTGTAAAAGAAGAACTTAATGATTTTGAAAAATTAAAAGATATTTTTTATAAAGAAAAAATATTATTAATTTCTTCTTTACATAATAAATCTTTATTGTTCCCTGGTAATTTAAATCTTAAATTCAGAGCTTGGCATGATAATGTGCATATAAAAGAAGATTTGCCTTTTAATTTAGAAGGAGAGTATGCTGCTTTTAAAATACAGTCTAAAAATTTAAGTAAAATGGCAACACAAGTTTTATATTCAGAAATAGTCTTACAAACTTGTTATAATTTACATTTTAATAAATTTCCACCAACACAAAAAATAATATTAAAATGCTTAAATCAAATAAAAAACTAAGCGATTATAATAACAATAGTCGCTTAGTTTCTAATAGCACTTTAAAAAACAATGGTGCTGGTATAAAGAAAGGAAAAAATGTAATTAACAGAGTAAGTATTACAGAAAAAAAACGCCAAAAAAAATACCTTGTTATTCGTAAAAAACATTTAAAAGAGTTTCCTAAATGTCAAATATGTGGTATTTTAGATGCAACAGAAATACATCATCCTGCCGGAAGAATAGGTGATTTTTTATATGGCCCTTTAATGTCAGTTGATAGAAACTGCCATTTATATCTTCACGAGAACCCAGCCGAATCTTATGAAAAAGGTTGGCTTTTAAAATTATAAAAATGAATAAATATATAACAGTAATGTTTCCTTATCCCAGTGGGTCAGGATTGCATGTTGGCCACTGGTATAATTATGCTATTGTAGACTCTTATTGTAAAATACAAAAATGGCAAGGTCATAATGTTTATCAGCCTTTCGGATATGATGCATTTGGCTTACCAGCAGAAAATTATGCTAAAAAAGTAGGGAGGGATCCTAAAGAAGTAACCTGGGAAAATATAAATAGTTTTTCAAGGGAAATAAAAAGAATGAACACTTCTTTTGAAGAAAAACTAATTACTTGCTCAGAGAGCTATATCAGAGCAACACACGAATTATTTAGAATACTTTTATCTAAAGGTTTGGCTTATAAAGCAGATAGAGAACAAGATTATTGTCCTTCTTGTGAAACAGTACTGGCAAAAGAACAAACAAGACAAAAAATGAGCGGCTTAGTTTGTGAAAGATGTGACACTATAACTTATAAAAAGAAATTAAATCAATGGTTTTTTAAAATAACCGATTATAAACAAAGATTAATTGATGATTTATCAAAAGTAGATTACCCGGAAAGTACTAAAAAACAACAAATGCACTGGTTAGAAAATCTAACTGATTGGTGTGTTTCAAGACAACGCAAATGGGGTTGTTCTATACCTGTAGAAGGAGAAACTGACACTTTAGATACTTTTGTTGATAGTTCTTTTTACACTACTATTTATGACCCTGAAAGACCTGTAGATATATATATAGGTGGTAAAGAACATGCTTGTATGCACCTTATTTATGCCAGGTTTATAACTAAAGTCTTATACGATGCAGGACGTATACCTTATGATGAACCATTTAAACAAGTTATTCATCAAGGTATGATCCTTGGAGAAGATGGTGAGAAAATGAGTAAATCTAAAGGAAATGTTGTTAATCCAAAACAGTATGAACCACAACTTTTAAGAATGTATTTGATGTTTATTAATCATTACTTTGAAGGTGGTAAATGGCAAGATTCTGGTTATAAAGGCTGTGAAAGATTTAGAAATAAATTTACAAATTGGTTAGGAAATACAAACTCTACAGGAATGTTTGAATTTGAAATCAAATTTAAAGAGTTTGAACAAAAAATCATTAATTATTTTGACTCTTGGAAAGTAAATAAAGTTGTATCTGAATGGATGATTTTTTATAATAATAATAAAAATGAATATTTAACAAAAGAGCAATCTTTAAAATTATATCACTTTTTTAATACTTGTTTTTAATGTATACAACTAGCTTTACAAAAGAAAATAATAAAGTTTTAAATCAAGATCATTTTCGACAATTAATGATTAATATTCCTGATGGTTATTATAATGTAATAATAGAGAGTATAGGAGATAAAACTTTAGAAAAATGTCGGCACACATATTTTGCAATAATAGAAGTTATTGTAAAAATAACTGGCCTAACTAAACAAGAAGTACACGAAGAAGTAAAAGAAGCTTTAGATGTAGATACAACTAGAAACTTTGATCAAGAAGATTGGGCTTTTTATATACATAGAATGAAAAAATTCTATTTTGAAAAATTAGATATTTTACTTTAAAAATTTAATAATGAAAGCACAGCTAATAATACTAGACAATCCCATTATTGTAACAGATGAAGAAATCGAAGAACAGGATTTTTACTACAACCCAAAAACGCGATATATCCCTATAAAGCAATCTTGGGAGGACAGCCATAAAATGTTTGAAGGCGCTCAAAAAATCATTTCCCACAACAAACCAATAGACTATAATGGTATAGACTTTGGTATTGTGGATGTGGAGAAATTGGCAGAAGGAATGCTGACTTCACATAGAGATTTTAAATCAGAAGGAATGTCTGAATACCAAAATGGAAGATTTAACGGGATTATCGAAGGCTTCAAAGCATCCCAACAGCTAAACGAAAAGAAATTTAGTGATTCAGATATGTATAAATGTTGGATTCAAGCAACAAGGAAATGTTTAGAGCATTTAACAGAAGATGGCTTTTCTTTATTTATCAAATCCTTATCCCTCCCCAAGACATTTGAAGTAGAAATAGAAGAAACACCCACTAACATTAAAATAATTAAAAAGCTATGATAGATGAAGTGTATGGGCAAAAATAGATAAATATCCGTTTTTTATTTTAAGTAATATAGGATATTGTGCAGCTTTGCAAGAATTAAGAAGACGTAGATTTGGTTGGTGTAATAGTTTATTAGTTGGTTTGGACAATGAAATACAAGAAATGATTAAAATTTATGCTAAACAAACTTTTGAACGAAAAAATAATTAAAAATGACACTGCAAAAAATATTATTGTTTCTACGAGTAGTAGAAATTGTATCTAATGACGAAAGACATAAAAATGGCCTTAAACGACTTGGAAAAGGATTTCGTGAAGCATTAAGACTTAACCCATACAATCCACTATCTTATATTGTCTTTATACTAATGATAGTTGTAGGCTTGTTTATGTATGGATTCGTTGGCTTATTTGAAAAAGTAGCAGTAAATAACCCTTTTAAATGGAATTAACTATGACAATTGAAGATAAAGTTTTAGAAATAGCAAAGTTTTGCGAAATTGATGTTCATAAACTATCTTTTCAAAAAGACCCAAATTATGTTAGAGTAATTTTAGGTAAAGAAGAAGATTTTGATTGGGATAGCATAAATGATTTTGACCCACATAGAGATTGGAATTGGCTTATGAAGGCTTGGGAAAGGTTTAGAGGTTACAAGCTATACGACCACGACTATATGAGGCATAAGCATATCATTGCAAACTACATTTCATTTGGTACAATTTCAGAAGCCTTTGAAGCACTTTACGAAGGCATTCATTGGTACACTAATCTAAATAATTAACTATGACAAAACTAAAATCAGCAAGCGAGTGGGAAGATTTTTGGGAAGATAGCGATATGTACACGATGCAAGCCGTGATTAAACTTGCCCAACAGAACGCAATAGAGGCGTCTCCTGAAATTATTTGTGAAAAAGTCACACGAATAGAAGTTATAGACAATAATGGTAGGGCTTACGTTAATTGGGATAAAAACAATAAAGTTGAATTGCAATTACAAGACGATGGTAAAACCATTAAAATATTCATAAGCAATCCATCACATCATTAATTAACCATAAAGATTTAAAGCTATGAGAAAGAAATATTTAATAGACGAAGAACAAATAACAAACCTAATCCCACATAACGAGGCTGTTTTTATTAAAGATGCCAAAGAAGTTGAAGTGTTGGATGATGCGCAAGTAAAGTCATTTATTAATGATTGCCTTTTGAGTGCAAATAATTTTACAAACGCCCTCAATGCCAACAAGTATTTAATCGTAAAAATCGTACAGTAATGATTACACCCGAAAAACTAGAATCAATGGCTGAAAAACTAAGACGTGTTTTGGCTAGAGAAACCCCCGATACGCTTCGTAAGTGGTACAAGAAACGTTATGTTTCGCAAAAGAAACGCTTTAATAATTACCTAAAAAAACAAGCCCAATGATACAAACAGAAACGAGTAAGGCAAAGATAATTTTTGTTAGTGTGCCTGATAATACTGAAAAGTCGAAAATACACCATTATAAAGGCAAAGATATTCTTTGGCACATAACTAAAGCAGTACACAAATTAAATACACCTATTGACTTACCCGAAGGCAATTGGACTATCCTAAATGTCTTGGATGATGTTACAGAGGATGAAGCTATGGGAATATTAGGAGTTGAAAATAGCCACTCCCTTGCAACCTCACTAGGTGTTGAAGGGAAAACAATTATTATTTACGAACTAAAATAGGATTATGTACAGAGTTGGAAGAAAACAAAATCTAGCAGTATTAGACCCCCAATGGATTACTTGTTGTGCGGTTTGAAAAAGGAATGGAAGATTTAGCGTTGAAGTTTTGCGAGTTTTTAAACAACCTAGAAAAAAATAATTGTGAACATAGATTTGCATTTATGGTGAAAGATGGTGGCGGAGCAATGCAATGTTCTGATTGCGGAGAAATTATTTAAAACACTAAAAAGTAAGGCTACTTATAATAATTAATTTATAAAATATAAAACACATGCAACAACAAATGGAAAACGCTATTGCGTTTTTGAAAGAACAAGATATTAAGGGCTGTATAACTGGTTCTTGTCTCCTAGGATATTTCCCTGAGAGTCACCAAGATATAGATTTATTTGTATACGATGAAAAATCTTTTAACAAGATTCTTTTTGCTATGCATCATAATCCTATGTTTCAAATTTTAGATTTAACGGAAAAATGGAAATTTGAAAGATTTATTAATGTAGAAGAAAAAACTTTTACTAAATTTGGCCTAATAACAATTAAATTTACTTATAATACTTGTGTAGATGTAAATGTAATTCTTAAAAAAAGCTGTAATAATATATTTTCAGTACTATCTAGTTTTGATTTAGATATTATATGTAAAGGTTACGATATAGCTACAAAGCAATATTTAGATTTAACTGGTGATAGTACTATTACTAAAGTGGCTAATTATAATAAATGGAACCCAGCTTTTTTGTCTGATGAAATCTGGCAAATTAGCAGAGTGCTTCGTCAATTTGAAAGAGTAATAAAATATCACAAAAGAGGCTACAATACTGATCTTGTAGTGAATAAATATTTAGAATTAATAGATAATATTGAAAAATATGAAACTATTTTTAATTCTACAAATTTTAATG
This sequence comes from Pterothamnion heteromorphum, assembly GCA_032358295.1. Taxonomy (NCBI): domain Eukaryota; phylum Rhodophyta; class Florideophyceae; order Ceramiales; family Ceramiaceae; genus Pterothamnion; species Pterothamnion heteromorphum. The sequence goes on along the minus strand of JAULBV010025559.1, from coordinate 10,745 downwards.
AAAAACTTAAACTAACAAAAGCAAACGTAATTATTACAAAAGAAATATGTAATGTGTGGTTAAAAACACATGAAATTTCTGAAACTGAAATAGAATTATTAAAACAAACATTAAAACAACTATAACATGGCAACAATTGAAGAATTACTTCGCAGCTTACAAACACCAGCTACAAATAAAAGCAGTAAGCTTACAGGTTCTGTAGCTGAAATATATGAAAGAATATCTAAAAAAGATTCTTTTGGAGAATTAGGATTAACCGGTTCTGATTTAGATGATTTTTTAAAAGAGTGGATAAGTGAAAATCCGTATAATAATATTTAAAATACATAACTAATTATGAAAGAACAATTAAAAAAATTTATAAAAGATAATAATCTTACTTTTGAAGAAGGTACAAGAAATTCAGACTCATGTATTTTAGCTGGCTACGCTTTACATTTACAAATGAATATGACTGAAGTTATGCAATGTATAGAAACAGTTTGTCCGGATTCTACAAATTATAGAGAAGAGTTTATTCCTGTGTTTGAACATGCTACTAACAAAGGATATGGTTCTTGGTGGGCGTATGAAGACAACAGGAAACAATACAAATTGTAATTATGAAATCGTTCCTACTTAATAAAGATAACAAACCTATCATTAAATGGGGTCAGTTAAAAGATAATATATTTTACGAGGGACAAGTTCCAGAAGAATTTTCACTAGCAGTGGCCCCTTCTGGTAAATATATTGTTTTAGATGTAGATGTTAAAGGAGATAAAGATGGCTTTAAATACATACCTACTGATGTTCTTTTAGAACTTGAGATGACTTTTTGGTATAATACTAAAAGCGGAGGAGCTCATTTCTGGTGTCTTTACACAGGTAATAAAACTTTAATGAATAGAGCCACAAAATTTGGGTTAGATTGTCGAGTTGGAGCTGATAAAAGAAGTAATGGTGGCTATGTGAAATATCATCATAGTGTAGACATTAGAGAGTGCATCCATTTAATAAAACCAACCACACCTTTACTTAACGAATTTTTAGAAAAATTATTTTCATGAACAATGTACATAGAGTCGCAGATAGAGCATATTTGCAAAAACAAGAAGTAACTTATGACGGGGCCAAATATTCTCCGTTTACACATGCACAAGTAATAGAGCTTGTGGATGAATATTTAGATGTAAACAGATTAAGTATAGTAAAAGAAAGTTATTTACATTCTTCTAGTGGCCAGCGAGCTATTGGAAGATTAGCTTTACAAACAGGTAATTCTAATTTTACTTATGAATTATCCTGGAAAAACAGTTTAGATGGGTCAATGCGTTTTGGAATTTGTTCTGGCATTCACACTTTTATATGTAGTAATGGTAGCGTGTATGGTGATTTAGCTTCGTTTAAAATGAAACACATGGGTAAATCCTCTATGCTTATAGAAGATAATCTTAAAATGTGCATAGATGAAATACTACCGGCTATAGAACTTCATCAAAAAAGAATTGATAGATTATTAGAAGTACTTGTTACAAAAAAAGAAGTAGCCCAGTTATGTGGTGAGCTTTACATTTCTGACTCTATAATTAAATCTACACAACTTTCTATTTTAAAAAAAGAAATAGAACATTCTAGTTATAATTATGGTTGTGAAGGAACTGCATTAGAATTTTATGAGCATGTTACTCATTCTATAAAAGAAACAGATCCTTTAAACTGGCACAAAACACACATTCAAGTAAGCAATTTCTTTAATGAAAAATTTAAAATTTAATGCGCAATATTAAAAAAATATTAGAAAAAGTATATAATAACGATAGTTTAAGAAAAAGTGTTGTACCTTTGTTTATTGGAAATCCTGGATTAGGTAAAACTGCAATTATTGCTCAATTTGCCAAAGAAAAAGGAGTTAAACTTGTAGAGCTCATTACTTCACAAATGTCTCCTTTTGAAATTAGTGGTATTGCTATGCCTGACAAAGATTTAAAAAAAATGATTTATTATAATTTTGATAAAATCGAAGATTTACAAGACAATGATATTTTATTTTTTGATGAACTTCTTAACGGCAATCCTGTTGTTTTAAATGCTTGTTTAACTATATTAGAACAAAGAATGATGATTAGTGGAAAACCACTTCCTAATGTAATGATTGTAGCAGCAGCTAATGAGCAAGGAATGACGCCATTAACGCCTCAAATTAAAGAGAGATTTGTATGGTATTCTGTATTATTTGATAAAAATATGTGGATAAATAATTACATGATTCCTCAATTTAACATTACATCTAATATTGGTGATAAATTAGCTGCATTAATAAAAACAGAAGATTTTACAGGTCGTAATTTTATGACTCCAAGAAGTATATCCAAATCTGTTAATATGCTTATAAATGATGTGCCAGTTCCTGATGAATATCAAAAAAATATTTTACCAATTTTATCAGAATTAATTACAAATACTTTAGGAGATATTACTTTAAACAATGGAGAAATTTTAAAACAAGGAGAAATGATTAAATGGATTGATTTAATTAAACATTTAAAAAATAAATAATGGAATTATTACAAAGTAAACACGGTATAAATATACCTAAAGTGTTTTTTATAACCACAAAAGAAGAAAGGAAAGAAATACCTATTGGTGTTCCTTTTATCTTTGGTGATGAAAAAGTAAAAGACAATATTATTCGTATTTTAGAATATGAAGTATTGTTTCAAAATGCAATGAGGTCTGGTTATCCTTTTAAATTTAAACAAATTTTAAATGATAATGGATTTACAGATTTAATAGATTGGGATTATCAAATAACACCTTATTTGAATTATAATACAGATGACAGCATAGATCCAGAAAATGTAACACAAAATCCTTTAAATGATAAAGAGTTATTTGTAGATTTTGTAAGAGATAGCAGTTGTGTTGTAGATGTTGCAAAAATCAAAGCATTAAATATATTTCCCATATGGTTGGAAACAATTGAAAACGCTATTAGTACAAACATACATAATTTTTCTATTTTTAATACAAACATGTATAATAAAAAGTTAGAAGGTATGTATGGGGCTTTAGAATTTAAAACTCCAGAGCGTAATCTTATTTGTATTGATATTTCTGCATCTATTCCTAAAGCTGTTGGTACAACAACAATGACTTTATCTAAAACAATGGCCGAAACTTTTTATTGTGATTTATTAATTACAGGAAGGGATACTATTTTTATACCATATGAAGAAATATATACTATGGATATTCCTAAAATATATGATGAATACGGTAATAATCAAGAATGTGCTACTTTTAGAAAAATAATTACAGCAGATAAAAAAGTATATAATACTTGTATTATTTTTGGAGATAATCATTCTGTGTGTGGTAATTGGGGAAAAGAAAGGTCTGTAAAAAGAGAAGATGGTCAAAAAAGATGTAAATGGGAAATAAATAATTTGATAGCATTTCACACTACGTCAAATAATACAATTCCTGGTTTTGCAGATTGGTTTAAACCAAGTACTGTAGAACACATCAAAGATTGGGTAAATTATTTAAATTAAAAACAAATTAAAATTAAAAACAAAATAAGAATTATGAAACAATTTGTAAAGTCTACGGACTTAAAAATCGAAAATGGCGGTTATTTGCTTGCTAATGGTAATCCTGTAGGTCATGCTGAATTTGTAAAAGCTCAACAAAGTGCTGAGTATGTAGTTAAATTTGCTGAAATGGCAAAAGGTAAAAACTTTAAAGCAAGTAAAGTTGACAGTCTTGCAGATCTTCGTTCTGAAGTAATGGCAGCACTTAGCCAAAAAAACATTGAGTTTGTTGCAACACCAACTCCTGTTGAACGTCCTTTGACAAAACAACTTACTGATGAAGCAATGGCTTTTATTGGTTTTCAAGACAATGTTCACACAGCTTCTAAAGTAAACGCATTTATGCAACAGTTTGCTGTATTACACGATTTTGAACAAAATGGTCTTTATTTCGATCAGGAAATTGTACGTTTAAACAAAATCTATACAGTAAAAGAAATTACTGATGCTGTTATGAGTTGTATTGAACTTCTTTAATCTTAACACTCCCTTTCTTGTAATGAGAAAGGGAGTTTTTAAACTTACATTATGCGAGTATTAAAAATAAATAGTCTTCCTTCTTCTAAACAATGGGTAGACAGAGATATGATATTGCTTCATGCTTGTTTTCAAATTTTAAAAGATTGTGTTGAAAAAGAAAAAGTAGATACTCATTGTAATTATGAAGCTCATAAAGATTTTGTAGATGAAGTCAGATTTCTTTATAATTGGTGGGAAGAAAGATCAAAAGATGTTTGGAGTCCAATAAAAAAAGAAGCAGAAGATAATGAAATGCTTTTACGTTTAATGAAAATAAGAACTGGATTGTGGACTTAAAAATTAAAATATATGAAAGTTAAATTATTAAAAAAAATAAGAAAACAATATGAAATAATTTATTATCCCAAAGGAGCAGAATTTTGTGGAGTTATGTTTGATTATGAATTGATTTTTGTTTATGATTCTCATAATTCTTTTAGATCTGAAATTATTAGAATAGATACTAGTATGTCTAAAGAAAAAGCAATTTTACATGCAAAAAAATATATTTTAAAATGGGTTAGAAAAGATTATGGAAATAACAAAGCAAAAAGAATAACAAGCCAGAAAATTTGGTATAACAAATAAAATTTTAGTATGAATCTTATAAGACTTACACAATTACAAGACTTTAGACAAAAAGTCAATGATATAACTGATGGAAAAATTTGGGTTGGTCTTAATGTAAGAGAACCAAAAGTAGGAGAAGGTTATTTTATATCAAATATAGATGACAAATATCACAGACGAGGTTTTGTTACAGAAAATGTTGTAGAACTCATAGAAGATAACAAATTTAGAACTAAGAATTTTTTATATTTATATGAAAAAATAGAAGAAGATGATTGATTTTAGTAAAGTAAATGTAAGAATAGACGAGGAATGGCTTTTAAGCCGTTTAAATCCAAGTACTATTTTTAGATTATACCATGGCGATTTTATGCTGGGAAAAGTTTATCCCAGTGTATTTAGAAAAGATAAAGACCCATCTTGTGGATTTTTTATACACAAAGGAACCGGTGCATTACTGTACAATGACATAGCACAAGGAGAAAAGCTTAATTGCATTCAATTTGTGATGAAATTGTACGATTTGAAGTATTATGCTGCAATTAATAAAATAGCGGCTGATTTTGGACTTATAGAAGGCGAGAAGATAGTTTCTGATGAGTGGTTAAAAGAAAGTGATGATTTTGAAGAAGAAATTAAAAGAGAAGAAGTATTAATACAGTTTATACACAGACCTTTTACAAAAGAAGATTTAGAATATTGGGCCCAGTACGAAATAACAAAACAAGAATTAGAAAAAGAAAACATATTTTCTGTAGAAAGTTTATTTTTAAATAAAAGAGAAATTAAAAATTTTAGAAATGAAGTAAGATTTGCTTACCCTATTCATCAAAATGGAGAGACTAAAGTAAAAATATACACGCCTTATTCTAAAACTATTAAATGGTTGTCTTCTATACCTAATGACTGGTGTTTTGGTTTGAATGGATTAAAATTTGAATCCGACACTGTATTTATAACTAAAAGTCGTAAAGACGAATTAGTTTTAAAGAAAATATTTACAGATGTTATATCTGTACAAAATGAAAGTGAGCAATCTTTACCAAAACATGTTATAGAGTTTTTAAACGACCATTATAAAAATAAAATTATAATTTTTGATGCTGATAACCCCGGAATTAATGCTTGTAAAAGATTTAATGAAAAAGGTTTTGGATATTTTAATACTCCAAGACAAGATTATGAAAAATATTCAATAACCGATCCTTCTGATTTTGTAAAAGCATACTCGCTTGATCTATTAAAAGAAGAATTTAAAAAGAAAAACTTATTATGAAAAAAGTAATAAATAAAGGGTACACAATAACTGTTGTTTCTTGGGAAAATGACGGAGATAACTATAGAACAGAAGAAAAAACTGTTGAAACTAAAGAAGAAGCAGCAAAAATAAATTTTATTTGTAAAAAATTATTTGTTTCTTGTCATAACGATGAAGGTGGTATAGGAAATTCAATGGATCGTGAATCGGATGATATTATAGAAAATTTTATTAAAAATAATCCACAATTAAATTTGACTGTCGATTATATAAATGACTTAGCATATAGACTAATGGGAGGCTCTGAATATTATGATTATAGAATTTGCGAATGTTGTACGACAGTATACTCTTCAGAAGATATTTATTTAGAAGAAATAAATTTTTAATTTAAAATTATGACAAAACAATATAAACTTGTAAAGTGCTATCCCGGTTCTCCTGAATTAGGAACTATAGCGAGTACAGAAAAAAATAAAAATATTGATTATTTTGAATTTACTAATAAATACATGCCCAAAAAAGGATTTATAGATGCTGAAATAATTGAAAATAACCCTGAATTTTGGGAAAAAATAAAACAAGAAGAATATACAATACTTAGTATTAAAAAAGTAAATTTTAAAGAAAGTGGAATAGAGGAATGGACTCCAGAAAAAAGTTTCAGTATATCTTTAGAGGCAATGCTAACTATAGGTAGATCTGTTCGCAGTGGTGATTATTATATTAATTCTATACGTAGAAATTCTGATGGCCAAATTATTTCTGTTGGGGATATGTGCAAACCTCGTGAATATGGTTTAAGAGCAATTGTAAATAAAATAAGTATTGTTGATGGTAAATTTCTTCGTTTTTCAAGTAATCGCTATTGTTTAGGTCTTGAAAATTTAGACAAATGTGAATTTTTATTTACTACAAAAGATGGAGTAGATTTATATGAAAATGATAACTATTACACAGTTCTTACCGGTAGTAATTCTGGTATTAGTGAAGAAGTTAATGGTCCTTATGTTGCTGATGTAAGAGATTATGTTTCTTATAATATTGAATATTTTTCTTCTAAAGAAAAAGCTCAAGAATTTTTAGATAGTTTAAAACCTAAAGTATTATTTACAACTGAGGACGGCGTAGATGTTTATGATAAAGAGCAAGAACTTTGGGATACTTTGGATTATTCTAAAAATAATGAAGGATGTTCTTTAAATTATTTATCAAGAACAAAAGCTAAACATGCTATTAACATTAAAAGAAAATTTTGGTTTGATAAACAAAAAGCTGAAAATTACATTTTATTAAACAAACCATGTCTTAGTGTAAAGGAAGTGTTTGAGTTATTGGATAGTAAAGTTGAATTGTGGAAATATGGTCGAACTACTTCAAAAGTTATAGAAACTTTTAAAAATCATGTAAAATTAAAATCATGAATAAGTCAATAAATCTTGATTTAGTAAATTTACTAAAAAAGAAAGATGAATTATTTGATGTTACTTCAACATTAGATTACCCAACTATTGCAGAAGTTGTAATGTGGTTGTATGAGAAGCATGGTATTTGGATTACAGTAAATCCTAAAAGAGAAAGAAATGTATCAGGTGAAAATTATATGCAATTTGATGTTGATATATGGAGACTAGAAGGAGAAAAAGGATGTGTGTTATACGGAATAGAATTGCTACAATTTAACTCACCAACAGAAGCTTATGAAGCAGCTATCGAATATTGTCTTACTAAATTAATTTAATATGGAAAATATAATAGCAGAAAATTTAATAGATGCAAAATATAAAGATTTTAATGAATTAGATTCAGGAAATATTTGGACTAATATTGAAAATTTAATGATAGAATTTGCTAAACTTAAATGTAAAGAAATGCAAGAAGCCATTCTTAATAATGCTAATTTGTATTTAAATCCTGACAATAATGAATGGGAAGTAGAAAATGATTCTATTAGAAATGCTTATGATATAAATAGTATAAAATAATGACCTATGATGAATTATTAGAGTATGTAAACATTACACCTAAACAAGAATTAGATTGGGTTTTAATAGACAAAACAATAGATATATTATGGGAAAAAGATTTGTAATAGACATAGAAAGCAATGGCTTAATTAAAGATATGGTTGATTATTCTTCTTTTCCATATAAATTAAATAGTTTTGCCAGGCTTTGGAGTGTCGTGATTAAAGATTTAGATACAGATGAAGATTTTGTAGCTGAAAATGAAGAAATAACTAGAGAGTGGTTTGAAACAGTACTGGAAGATTGTGAAGAATTAATAGCTCATAATGGGTTAAAGTTTGATTTTCCAGTGCTGTTTTTATTTGGCTTGATGGATTATGAAATAAGTGCAAGTAAAAGCACTTTATATGGTAAAAATTGTAAATTTACAGATACTTTGGTTCTTTCCAGGCTTTATAATCCGGATAGATACGATGGTCACAGTTTAGATAACTGGGGTAAAAGAGTTGGTTCTCACAAAACTGATTTCAGACAACTTTGTATTGATAAGGGTTATATAGATAAAGGAACTAAAAAAGGATCTGAATTTTTACAATATTGTCCTGAAATGACTGAATATTGTATTCAGGATACAGTTGTAACTAAGAAAGTATTTTTTTATTTAGAAAGAGAGGCTGGCAGCCATGATTGGTCTGAAGCTATAAAACAAGAAACTGTTTTAGCCCATTTAGCTGTAGCAAGAGAAAACTTAGGTTTTTGGTTCGATAAGCCGGCTGCAATTAAATGTGTAGAAGATCTTATTGAAAAAATGAATACTATTGAAAATGCAATTAATCCTATTCTTCCTAAAAGAAGAATGAATAAAGGAGAAATTGGTGTTTATATTCCACCTAAAGTACAGCTTAAAAAAGATGGTAGTCCTTCTAGTGCAATGGAAAATTTTACTAAAAGTTTAGGGGCCGTAATAGAAAAAGTTGGCACTGAATATGTGTTTATGTACAATGAAGATGCTTTTGTATTACCTATGCCTCAAGTACCTTTAAAAGAAACTGTTGAAGCTGATATAACTAATCTGGACCATGTTAAAATGTATCTTATAAATTTAGGTTGGCAACCATCTGAATGGCGAGAGCGTGATTTGACTAAAGATGCTAAAAAACAAAGTTTACCTTATAGTAAAAGAATAGCAGCTTTGGAAAGATGGTATGAAGAAACCATGGATGGAAAGTATAAAGAAGAAAGAATTGCTTATCTAGGAATGGATAGATATGAAATCTTAGATATACTTTCTGAAAAGTTAAAAGATGATTTTCCTGTAATAGTTCCAACATCTCCTGTTGTAAGAGTAGGTATAGAGAAAGAGTTGTGCCCAAATTTATTAAGTCTGGGAGAAAAAGTAGCATTTGCAAAAGATTTTGGTTTATTTCTTACATATAAACACAGAAAGTCTACTATTGCCGGTGGTGATATAGAAGATATGGATTTTGATTTAGAAGAACCGAGCTCAGGATTTCTTTCTATGTATAGAGAAGAAGATGGTCGGGTTCCTACTCCTGCTATAGAAATAGGAGCCTCAACAAACAGATATAGACATATTGGTGTTTGTAATGTAGCTCGTGCTACTTCTATATATGGAAAAGAATTAAGAAGTTTATTTGGATGCGGTCCAGGATTCTTTCAATATGGTTTTGATTTTAGTTCTTTAGAAGCTAGGATACAAGGCCACTATTGTGTTAAATACAAAGATGGTGAAGCTTTGGCCAAAACTCTTATTGCAGAAAAACCAAATGATATTCACTCTTTAAATTCTGTAAAATTAGGAATTAATAGAAGTGATGTTAAAGCGGTTTACTATGCAGTTATTTATGGGGCTGCCGCTGCTAAAATAGCTAAAATGTTGAATTTAAATAAGAAAGAATCTGGTGAACTTATAACTAATTTCTGGAATGCAATGCCGGCTTTAAAAGAGCTCAAAGAAAAAGTAGAAGCATTTTGGGAAACTACTGGTAAAAAGTATATTATTGGTTTAGATAATAGAAAGATATTTACCAGGAGTAAACACAGTTTATTAAATTCATTATTTCAAAGTGCCGGTGTTATTTGCACTAAATATACTAACATTTATATGTTTGATGAATTTGAAAAAATGGGTTATTGTATAAATCCTTTTAAAGGAAGACCTGATATTTGTGAAATGATAGCTTATCATGATGAGGCTCAATTAGTTGTAAATCCTAAATTAATAGAATTTAAAACTTTTGAAACTGAAGATGAAGCTAAAGAATTTGTTTCTACTTATAAAGGTTCGCAATTAAGTGCTATAACTCACAGTAAAAAAATTTATGTAGCTTTACCAAGTGTAGTTTCTATGGCTACAGAAGATGCTATTAAAAAAGTAACAGAAAAATTAAAACTTAATGTTCCTTTAGGGTTTGAATATAGTATTGAAAAAACGTGGTACGGTTGCCATTAAAATTAAAAATTATGGGAAAAGAAGAAATATTGACGTTATTAAATCTTGTTATTGAAGATTTAGAATTATTAAAAAGTGGTCAATGGGTTCCTGATGAAAATTCAATTAATGAGTCTATAGAAAACTTAAATTCTGTAGAAAAATATTTAATAGACAATTAATGAATGAAAGCATAAGAAAAAAGATTGAGATACAAACTGCTACGGAGAATGCTCATATAAAAATTGGTAAAAGAAGTACAGTTTGTATGAGTGTAGGATTAGGTAAAAGTGTTCTTGCTATCAATAGAATTAAAACATATTATAAAAATGCAAAAATACTTTTTGTAGGAGCCAGGGAAATATATTCTGAAAACTTTAAAAAAGAACTTGAAAAGTTTA
>JAULBV010024448.1:0-33347 GCA_032358295.1 Pterothamnion heteromorphum | reverse complement strand
CACGAAAGTTCGCCAGACTGGTCTGCATGAAGTCTGATCCGCGACGGCGTTCCATTCCGAAGTCGTACGATGTTTTTTGAGCCGGGGCGTTGTGCGGGGAGCTTCAACGATCCACTTGTTCTCCGATCGGTGTGTACGCGTGCGATCGGACGGATTCTGTGAAGAATGTTAACTCGAAGCGTACGCGTCCGTTGGTGATCGGTCCTGACACGCCCGTCCGTTGCCGTAGTGGTTGAACGATCCACTTGTCCAGTGGGCAACGTGCAGTCCGTCCAGCGTACGCCTTGCTGAGTAAGCGTCCGTTGGTGATCGGTCGCGACACGCCCGTCCTTTGCCGTAGTGGTTGAACGATCCACTTGTCCAGTGCGCAACTTGCAGTCCGTCCAGCGTACGCCGTGCTGAGTATGCGTCCGTTGGTGATAGGTCGCGGCACGCCCGTCCGTTGCCGTAGTGGTTGAACGATGCACTTGTCCAGTGGTCAACGTGCAGTCCGTCCAGCGTACGCCGTGCTGAGTTCGCGTCCGTTGGTGATCGAGCTCGACACGATCCACTTCTTCAGTGGGCAAGGTGCAGTCGGTGCATGTGTAGTCGGTGTGCAGTCCGTGCGTACGCTTCCGTTTGTTGAGCGGATGGGCGGATGGGCGGATGGTCGGATGGATCTGCAGGCCTTGCGTACGCTTCCGATCGTTGAGCGGGTGAGCGGATGGATGTGTTTTTCTTGCGTACGCGAATGTTGGGTGAAGAGGCTGAGCGGTCTTGTCCGCGTGCGTAGTTCTCGAACGATCCACTCCGTCAGCGGGCAATGGTTACCAGCTGGATGCGTACGCGTCGGGTCGGGGCTCTGTGCAGCGGGCTCGAATGATGAACTGAGTCAGCAGTCGATGGATACCAGCTCTTGGTGCGTACGCGTCGGGCGGGGCGTTGTGCCGAGTGCTTGAATGATGCAGCCAGTTCCGTGCGTACGCGTCGGTATCTTCAGCGGATGGGCGGATGGATGTGCGGTGCTTGCGTACGCGTCCGTTCGGAGATGTGTTCGGTGGTTACGGGTCGGATGGAGAGCTGGGCGCAGGGACGGGATGCGTGAGAAGGGAGGATGGAGAGAATTGAAAGTTTGGTGAGCGCCGGAACGCTACCCATTGCGCGCTTTTCACTGTAATCCATTCTTAAATTATTGTTAATTTTAATATAAATTCAAGGTTCTGAGAGGTGGGGAACGACGCTGTCTGGCATACAGTGGCTCTCCTGGCGCAGTCCAGGCATTTTGACAAGTGGCTGAATTTTGACAAGTGGTTCCATGCCGCACGCGTTCCGTACACATTAGCCAATGAAAAATGCGCTGGAAACACGGTATCCGCCACCTCAAGGAGCACGCGTGTCACACAGTCCTGCACCCCGCGCCCCACGCCTCAACATCCGCCACGCCCTGTCCCACGTCGACGACGCCATCCGCAACTCCCTGCGTGGCCGCCCTGCGTCTCTCTCTGGCCCTATCGGCGGTGTGTCCTCGCCTTCGCACGCCCGCGTTCGCTGCACCGCGCGCCCGGTCGCGCGCCCGGTCGACCACCGCCGCGACACAAGTCTCTCTGATGCGCTTGCCGGCCCAGAGACGGCGCAGCGCCAAGTCCCTCTGGATCGCCTTCTCCTCCGCCGCCAGCGCTGAGCCGCGCACGTCGCTCAGGTTGCTCAGGTCCGCCTCTGCCTGGCGCCCCGCCACCGCCGCCACGACGATGTCCTGCCCTGCCGCCTCCGCCTCCGCACCAACAACCTGGCGCCCCGCCGTCGCCGCCACGTCGATCGCATGCCCCGCCGCCTCTGCCACGTCGATCGCCTGCCGCGCGTCCCACAACTCGGTGCGGTTCGCCTCCCGCGCTGGCGCCGACGCTGGCGCCAACGCCGTGCCGCGCAAGTCACTCTCAATCGCCTGCCGCGCCGGCACCGGCAAGTCGCCTGCCCCGCCGCCGCCGCCGCCATGTCGGTCGCCTGGCGCACGTCCCACAACTCGATGCGGACCGCCTCCCGCACTGGCGCGGCCCGCTTGGCGGCGCCGGAGGCGCGACACAGTTCGTCGCCCGTGACCACGCTCTTGACCACACGGACGGGCGGCCCGGCGGACATACCTGTACCGCGTCGCGCCCGCGCCACGTAGTAAGCCTCGTCTAGACGCTCGGCGTCGGCGTCAGCGTCGGCGTCGGCTCCTTCTGAAGACGGGTCGAGGGTCGGGTCGCGCAGACACACGCGTTGGTGCACCAGTTCCGCCACGAGGAACTCGCCGCGCGCAAACGGCGGCCGGTCGGTCGCGCTCACGAACAGGGGCGCGCCACGCAGGCGCAGCGAGTCGAGTTGGTCCGGCGTGGTCAGCTGCGGTAGCCGCAGGATCCACACGTCGACGCGCGACGAGTGGACAGTACTGTGATGGGGCGCGGATAGCGACGGAGCCGGGGACAGACGGTGCTCGGCGAAATCCGTCGCGGTTGTCGCCTTCACGGCGCCGTTCAATCCGTGCGTGGACGTGATGGTCGCCAGGTGCAGGAAACCTAGCGCCTCGGGCGAGTGCTGGTCCTGACGAGGATCGGCCGGCGCGGACGGCGTGCTTGATGTTGGACCGGTGTGGCGCGCGGCGGCCTTGTGCGGCAACGGTCGGCCGTGGACGGAGCGGGCGCGCCGGTCGAGGTTGGATGTGACGGGTGGCCTGAACGGAGCTGAGACGAACGACAGCGGCGACGCGAGATGCAACGGGAAGCCATGAGGTGCGGGCGCGACGCGCGTGTGCGTGCGACACCAACGGCGCGTGGCCACGCGGCCGGCGCGTCGTGAGCGACGGAGACGTCAAGTGGCGCGGCGCGCGCACGGGCGCCGCGGCCGGCGCGAACGCCGTGGCGCGTGTCGTGGCCGTGGCGCAGAGACGGCGCAACCCGGACGGCTGGTGGCGCAGCACGACCCACACGGACGTCTTGTTGATCTTCTGCCCGCTCGGCCTTGCACGAACAACTGGTGCAGGTTGGCCACGCGGAGCGACGGCGCGCCTGGCGTGTCCGCGTCGGCGTCGGTGTCGTCCTTGTCCGCGCCCACGCCAGCGGTCGACCTGAGTGTGCGTGCGCGTGGCTCGATGCCGGAGTCGGGAATCACCGGCGATTGGCGTGGCAGAGCGCCGGCACACGCGTGCCAGTCCGACACCAACGGCGCGTGGCCGCGCGGCCCGCGCATCGTGAGCGACGGAGACTCCAAGTGGCGCGGCACGCGCACGCCGTGGCGCGCAAATATAAAGGTAAATTAGTATTACAGTTCCAGCCAGTAAACGGCCAACTGAACAGCAATGCACGCATTGCGTGGCACTGAATCCAGCAATGGCACGCAGTACCCCCTTAAAATCTCCCACTCATCCCTGGCTGCGTGCTCTTTCTTCTATAGGTGTGCATCCCTGGCTGCGTGCTCTTTCATATAAAGTTGTGCATCCCTGGCTGCGTGATCCCTATTCCATAGTTGTACACGTACTCGGTAACCATCCAGGAACTTATAGCGTACGCTACTGAATTAACATCACCGCCTGACATGGTGATTTTCGCGCACTGTTCCCCTGCCACGCCGCTTTTCGGGGCTCCTCAGGCTGAGACGGATGACTTCTCTCTCACTGCTGGCTTTTCCAGCAAGCGTTGAGTGATAAGTCATCTGTCTCAGTCGTACCTGGGTGTGCGCTGGCGATCTGTATCGCCCTCCCGCTCGCCTCGCGGGAGGTCTCTGTCGCCGGCCCGCTCGCCTTCTGTCGCAAACCCCCCGGCCTCGCCGACGCATATATAGATGTATGTATAATGTATACATATCTGAATGTATAGAACACTAGGTTTCGTCCAGATACTTATCTGAATGTATCGCAGAGTACTTTTCTTCCTGTTGAAGCTGACGGCGTACTACTTTGATGGCGTACGCTGGGTGTACAGCGCCGTGCTGCTGGCGCGGAGGGCACAATTACATCTGGTACTTGAGGTGATTGTGTACGCTGCGTCTAGGTTGCGCTGCTGCTGGCGGGGCGAAGGCCAAGGGTACATCTTTTAATGGTACGGATGGCGTACGCCGGGTGGAAGATGCGCCGAAAACCTCGTTCACCATCCCGAGAATTGTCGGGATGAAGTTTCGGCCTGGCGCGGCGGCTGGTGGAGGGAATGTTCCAGGAGAATAGGAGCACGTCCACCTCTTTGGAGTATATGCCAGAATTATATTCACCCGCTAAGTGGTCTACCGTCACCCCCTATATCCAGTCCAGTATCAGTCCCGGAAATATTCACTATATGAACCTCTCCACCCACCTCCCCCTGGTCATGCCCACAGACCGCTTCCCCCTTCCACCCCTTTACGCGCGTCCGCTGAATACCTTGCCATAGCGAAAGGCTTCTGTATCCCTTAGCGTCCGCTCACGGCACGCCGACGTCAGCCTATTAGCCTAATGATATAGAAGTCTTCAGTTTTCTGACTTAGTCAGAAGACTTCTATGTCTATGTTTTACTGCCAACGGTGAGTCTCATTGACTAACCATGAGCCAAAGCCAGCAATGACATAGAAGCGGCTCTCAGAGCCGCTTCTATGTCATTGCTGGCATTTACTGCCAACGGTGAGAGCCGCTGGCTGGTGGACATCGCCAGTGTTGGCTCGCGCACGCTCGCTGCCTGTGGCTCTGGCGCACGCTCGCTGCCTGTGGCACTGGCGCATGGGACTGCCGGCCAGGTCGCAGCAGGTGCAGGTGCACCGATGTCTCCTGGCAATGCCAGAGGCGATGCCACCCTCCTCTCAGTAGACCACGTCACTGTACAATGCGATGACGTGGTCTGCAGAAATATGGGGCCAGAGTGCGCTCGGAGGCGGCTTACGTGAGCGACGTGGCGAAGGAGCACAGGTCTGCCTTGCAACGTACGTCGCGTTCGCTTACACCGGCGTACGGGACGGGTAGGGCGGGCCAGATGGTATTGGCGGCGAGCGGGTAGCGGCAGTCGTGCACGTGGCAGGGGGCGCTTACGTATGTGGGCTCCGAAGTGGACACGATTGGCCAATGGAGGCCATGTGTTAACGTGTCGTAATGTATGTGGCCGGACGGGCTCTATTCGCTGTAAATCGGCTGAGTGGGCTCGCTGTAATTCCGAGGCGGCGCGGTAGGCGTTTGTGCACATGGCGCTCTTTTGATTGCATATCATTGGGCAATCAATGGGAAGTGTGGATTTGTCAAAATTTAATTGGCCGGTCGGGCAATGCCCCTGCCCGGTCTCTGTAATTCGATCGCGCCACACCGCTCGCTCGCTGCGTCCGCGTCTACGTGGTCGCACCGCCACGCTAGCCGCGCACGCCACGCGCCATGTCCGCGCTGACCTCTGCGCCTCCGCCAGGCCGCGACCCATGCCACACAGGAAGAGGCGTCGGCACCCTGCCCGCGCTCGCTGTCGCTGCTTGCGCTGTCGCGCGCCCTCCTGCTCGCGAACGCTGCCTCGCCGGCCCGCTCGCCGTCTGTCGCCGACTCCCGGCCTCGCCTCGCCGGAGCTCGTCGTCGCCAAGTCGCGATCGCTGTCGCCCTCTCGCTCGCCGCGCGGGAGGCCTCTGTCGCCGCCTCGTCGTACGACTCGAACGCCTGGCGTCGGCGCCCGTACCGCGCCACACAAGCCGCGCTGCACAAGTCTCTCTCGGTCGCTTGCCGCACCGGCGCCGGCACCGTACCGCACAAGTCGATGTGGGCCGCCTGTTGCTCTGCGACGCAGCGCCGCACAAGTCACTCTCTTGCGCTTCCCGCCCCGGCGCGGCACAGCGCCACACAAGGCAAGGTGGGCCGCCTGCTGCGCGTTCTCAATGCTGCGCGCAGCGCGTGCGGCGCCGCCGGCGCCGCCGCTTCGTCGCTCCACTCCCCGCGCGGGCGGGCGCTGTCGCCAACTCTACGACCGCTCGCCGCGCGGGCGCTCGCTGCCTCCCGTCCGCTACCCGTGCCGGAAACGCACCGGCGGGAGCTCGCCGTCGCCAACTCCCCGGCCTGGACGCGCGGCTGTGCCTTGGCGTCCGCCCGCGCCTGGACGCGCTGGCGCTCTTTGTCGCCCTCCGCCTCGCCGCGTGAGCGCCCGCGCCTGGACGCGCTGGTGATATTTGTCGCCCTCCGCCTCGCCGCGTGAGCGCTCCCTCGCTGTCAACAACGCTGGCTTGCCGGTGGCAACTCCCCGACCTCGGCGCGCCGGCGCTCGCTGTCGCCGTCCTGCTCGGTTTGCGGGTGCGTCGCAAACTCGCGCTCGTTTTCGCCCTGCTCGCGCCCGCGCGCGTCCTCCTGCTAGCGCTCGCTGACGGGTGTGCGCTGGCGACATATGTCTGTCGCCGCCAACTCGCGCTCGCTGTCGCGCTCCTCGGGCTCGCTCTGTCGCTCCTGCTTGCTGTCGCCCCAGCTCGCGCTCCTGGTCGCATTTTCTGTCGCACTCCTGCGCGGGGTGCGTACGCTCGCTGTCGCCGTTAGTCGCCGTCGACTCGCCGCGCGGGCGGGCGCTCGCTGTCGCCTTCCTGGACGCCGCGCGGCCGCTCGCAGTCGCCAGTCGCCCTCCCACTCGCCGCGCGGGCGCTCAATGTCGCCCACCCGCTCCTCGGTCCGCAACGCCCTGGCCTCTCCGCGCTGGAGCGCGCTGTGTGTGATGCGCCAGTAAACCTAGAGAAGCATAAACGGTTTTTACTCTATGTACGGTAGACAACGATCACTACCAGCGTTCAACATCAGAACTGTTAAAGCGACGACGACTAGACGGGCGCTGTTGGTCGTATGGCAGCGGACGCGGACGGACATGGTACCTGTTGACCAGCGGCGGAAGGCCGTATCTGTCATGTTCCACACCATCCTCCCGCAGACGTCCGTCTCCAGTAGCAGACTTGTAAAATCTGCGGCCGCCTTGTTCGTGGAAGTTCAGCTTCCCGGACGTCTTCTCTGAAAAGACGAAGTAGGAAGACGAAAGACTTGTGTTAGGGAATCGTACGACGTTGCGATACTCTTGTGGAGCGTGGACAGCGTCGCGCATACGCTGAAGGATGTAGTCCACACTTGTACCTTGCGGCGACCGCAGGTTGTAGCTCGGGTCGACGATGATATCACCCGGAATGCCGGCGAGCCACTCGATAGTGTCCGTCGGAATAAGAAATGCCCTCCCACCACGGGCCGCCTCGTGCCACCAAGAACAAAAGAAGAGAAGGCAGAACTCATACTGCATGATAATGTCCCAGATATCCTGCGTACGCGTGCCCATGGCTTGAACGATCTCCGTATGGTAGTAAAAGATGCACGGCGGAGTCGGACACGGGATACCAGCGGGGAAGAACTCCTCCCTGCACCAATCCGGAGTGCGGGGGTAGATGCGGCGGAGTTCTGAGGCCGACGAAGTGGCCAGGGATATGTCCACGACATCAGCGCTTAGCATGATACCATACGTATATCGCCAGTCGGCTTCCAGGAGAAACGCGTACGCCAATGTAGGGCGGTTCCACCAGCGTCCTAGTAAGCAGTCTCCCAAATAACAGAGAGGTATGGTCACAGCAGTCAAGTCGCGGGTTACAGCGGTCTGTACGAACGCATTCATGTGGTCCAAATAGGCAGCCTCAAGTTCATCCCTGGCAAACGTCCTTGAGCACTTGATAGAGTCCGGAATGCGGAACCAATTGTGCGTTGACATCATTCCATCCCAGACTTGACGGGCACGATAGAGCGGCATGCGCTGCAATCGAGCCATGTCAGACCGTAGCGTCATAGTGGGGGGAACGTACGTTGACATAGACGGGTTTGAAAGAGGATATGCAGACCAGGAGTGTGCCCCCGTTAGACGACGTCCGTCAAGGCGGTGTGAGGGGTCCACCAACTCCGCGGACGATCCATTCAAACCGGGGGCCTTCAACGGCGGAGTGCATGAAGCACGTACCACAGCCGTACTGGCTGCAGGCTGTATGACAGCCGTACTTGGTACAGGCTGAATAATGGCGGACGCCGTCTTCCCATCGCGAACCACAGCCGTCGATGCTGGTGAGGGTACTGGCTTTGACCGAGGTATCTTAATGCCGGCGAGTCGTGACATGGGCATTTGTGCAGGCGCCAGCGGACGCTGTACAACGGCAGCGGCGGGCGCGGCGGGCTGCACTTCATCGACGGCGGGCGCGGCGTCGTGCGGAACTTGAGCAGCGGCGGGCGCTGCGGGCTGCACTTCATCGACGGCGGGCGCGGCGGCGTGCAGAACGTGGTCGGACAACGGCGGCAGGTATCGGGCTGCAACGCCGGCGAACGTAGACGGCTTCGCTCGTAGACGCGCCGCGCGCGGAGGCCCCCGCAGCAATTTAACAGCCGATGCGGGCCCCGGTGGCGCCTGCGCTGGAGCGGATCCGTCGCACTGCGTGGTAAGCGAATAAGGAACCAATGTATTCAATGGAACAATCCAATACTTTTAATGGTTTTGTCTAATAACTGTACCGAAAAGAAAATATAGTGGTACCGTACCACTAAATGACACGCACAAGACAAGAATATAGTGGTGCGATACTGACACAACCAGGATTGGTACGGTACCGATAAAAGCAGGTAACGTACTAATGAAATTTAATGGTACATAGCACCGATAAAAGTAGCACAACTGTAACAAAAAGGAACAGTACAGTACCAATACAATATAGTGGTACGGAAAGAAATGATACCACATACAGAACATGGGAAAATAGTGGTTTACCATGTCCTTGACTCAGTGATTTACTTGCAATGATGCATGTGGTACGTGCTAACAGGCTAAACGCACCAGTTCTTTCTCCGTTGCCAGGTTCATAATGTACGTGCAGAGGACATCACCGAAAACAGTCACAGTCGGGATACGCAGGATGAAATTACCAATGACAGATTCACCTCTATGGAGATTGGCATTCGTCATTCCGCGGCCGGCGTATCGGGTGTCCGCTCGCCACGTCAAACCAAACACCGTCCGGTCATTTGGTGCTCGCGATATGTCAGATACATTAGATTCTACCTTCCTTATTTCGGGTGCACTCACAAATTCTCTGTTCTCCCCGTCCCATTCCGCAGTCGCGAATTGGATACATTGCCTCTTCAGGGTCGGTTTGTCCTCATTAATTTCCTCCCGTACGGCAGCACAGCTCGCGCCGATGGAAATGGTCAGCGGCTTACTATCATCGTTCGGGTTGTAGTTCAAACCTCCCAATATCCGTACGGAATATCCACTCTTCCACAATTGCCTTCTCGAAATATGGGAAAGTAGATCATGTGCTGTGCCCAGTTCCAAGTGCATCCAGTCCGACATGGCCGCAGCGGTATGGAAAAGAATATGTGCTTCATGAGGGGTGTGGTCACCGTGCTGAAGCTGAAGGAAGCGAGGAGAGTAAGACACTTCCTCACGTCCGAAACTCTTACTGCATTGGCGTACGATGCGCTGGAAAAGGGCGAAATCCATCGAATACGACAGATGTATGGAAGATGCCTGAATAGAACGCGAGAAACACGGAGAAGATTTTCGAGGCTTATCCATTTTGAGCGGGCGTCCTAGTAGTTCGGAGAGATCCACTTGGCAGCGTACGCGAAGCATTGTCAGCTGACGATCGAGCTCTGCAGAATGGTCACAGCTGTCTTTGTTCGCAAGTGCACGCTCAACGTTTGCCAGTTTCCTTTGTATGACTTCCTGTTCCAGTTGCATATGCCGTACGACAGAAGGCAAGTCGGGCCCGCCAGTTGAATCTTGGCAACTGACCGTGCCAGTTGGACGACTGGCACATCTGCGAGTGCCGCGAGGATCGCAGTTATCTTCCTCGTCGTACGACCTCTTCTTGGAATTCTTCACGGATGGCACCCACTCGACGCCCTCTTTCTTCAGTGGAAAACGCCATGTTGTCGTCTCGGAGTCGTCTTCCTTGGCGTCCGCCGGTCTGATTTGCATACCGTGGAGAAAATGCATCTGCAGCGTTGACTTTTTCCAGCCGTACCTCCGTTGCGCAGAGAACTCTACTCGTGCCAGAGCAAGGACGTTTGCGATCTTCGAATCCACATCCGGATCCATGTCTTGGACAGATGCTGTCCACCAAATCCTACTGCCGGACGGCATGACGTATCGCACCTCGATGGTGTCCAGGGTTTCCGGCAACACGTTCATGCTGTGAAGACTTGACGTACGTCGGGCGACGTGGTCCTAGGTCAAGGAGGGAGTTGTGCGACGATAAGAGAGTGAGTACGTCCTTGATTAACAGCATCTACCTGTACATGTCATGCTTTTCTCCACTTTCTGGAATAGTAAGTTCATATTAAAATTTCAATGGGTCAACTAGGACGTCTAAAATCAACAATAAAACCGTCGTGTACGGGCCAGTACAAACCGAGTTGTGCGCCGCCGGCCGCATATACGATCATGATATTTTTTTATTTCAACAACATCGTCTCCATTTCTGGGGAACCACCATTTGCACGTACGTGAAACAGTGGAGGCGAACCACGTGATTCCGAATCACGACCATTGCTATGTGCACTCCACCGGGATCGCCTTCACCTCCTGCCAAGAGAAGGCCGTCAACTAGACAGGAGAGTGCAAGGAAAGGAACGACATCCACTGCCGTAAGCCCAGCGAAAGCAACGAAAGGGACTGCAGCCGGCCGAATCGCGAAAGGAGGTAAGCGTACGCCGGATGTCACGAGCCCCAACACTCGGAGTAAGGAGGTCCAGGTGAAAGGAACGATGAGAATGAACGTACAGTCTTCTCCATCTAAGGTCGCGACCAAAAGGAAACTCGACGTCACCCAGGAAGCCTCACCCGCCAAGAAAGTAAATGTTCGTGAAGTTGTTGTATCCAAGGGAGCCGGTTCTGACGTGGTAATGGAAGGTTCCAACCCACCGCGTACGCAGTCCACGGAATCGACAAGAACTGTTCACAACTTTGGACATGGGGCAAGCACCGGTCAGGGATCGGCAGCACTACCACCTACACCTCGTAAAGCGGCGACAGATTCTTCACCTGAAAAAGCCCGAGTTCCATCTCGGGTGCGTATGACGCCACCAAGTGAGACGGGTATAGAACGCCGAACGAGAAACGCAGTACTGCCAAGTTCCGCGGAGACGGACTCTGCGACGAAAGCTGTGCTGCGTGCGGTGGATATGCTTGGAAAGCGTTTCAGTGCAGTGGAACACCAGATCTCGGACCTAGAAAAGAACGGGGCTGTGTTCTCTGCCATGTTGGAGTCGTTCAAGGGCGATGTCCATGAGTTGAAAGGAGAAATAAGGTCAGCATCGAGCACTCCACAGAAGGATGTGAAGAAGAACTGCACGGACGTGAAAGGAAATCGACCGATCGAGCAGTATAATATTGTCATGGCTCGCAGAGTTCAGCATGTTGATCTAGCATTCGACCAGGCTGTGATGTCCCGGAGTTTCTTCTATTCCGTCGTCAATGAAGTCATGATGGAGATGGAGTGTGATGGTGGCCGTTTGCGGCCGTCAGGTTTTCTCAAAGTTCTTTCATCAATAATGTTCAGCGTGAAAGCGGACGAGTCCAAGACAGCCATGCTACGGGGATTCGGGCCACAGGCGTCCGCCTTTCGGTTGAGTGTCATGAAAACTGCCCTCGTCCTTGCTCGGAGTGGGAGCTTTGGTAAGTTCAAAAAAGAAAGTGACAGTGACGAAGAACATGCCACTCTGCACAACTTTCCCAGGTGGTTGGGCGTTTGCTCCGACGGACGTCAAAATTATGTTACATCTGAACACTGCAGACAAGCTCAGGCTCTGAGTGAGAAGGCCGCGGGGGATAAGCTGGACTACCGACGTCGCGTTCAGATCGGAAAGTCTGGGAAGGCCACCAGACGCGATGACGGACTGTACGCAATGAACTACCTGTACACGGATGTGTTACGGGTCCTAAACGTGTGCAGGAAGAACGCGGCTCCTGAGTTCTATCAGACTGTTGGATACCTATTTGACAAATGGGACAATGTCTCGGAAGTGAAGGTTAGTTCAGACTCCGTCGCATTGACTTGGGCTGATACGCCGTCCGGCAAGATTTTGGATAGCTCGGAAATTCCATCTGCCATAACTGTGAGTCAAAATGATCCGAAGGCCTCCGATAAGAATGCTGAAACTTTCAAGGCGTACGCCAGAGATCACGGGGAGTTAACTATTGTGGCGGAGCACGACGTGCAGGTGCGTCTTGGAGCTCCTGAGAGTCGCTCTCGCGCTCGGAAAGGAGATCAGGTGTGGTTGTGGCGAAAGGCGGTGAGCCTCATGGACTGCGCTTTATTCATACTGCGTGCGGTATGTGGTTTCGAGAGGGGTACATCAGTTTATACTTTACTCCAGTACCATCGTGACTCCATCCGGGCGGCGTACGCCATCGCAGTCGTCTTCCGGAAGATGTGCAATACCCGCAGTACGCAACACGTGGGTACTCCTTCAAACGATGGCGAATTGGTACCCCAAGAGGAACACATGACTAGTTCCGAAGTCGCCGCGATGGACGAGATGTGGAACATGCTGAAGGCTACGGGAATGATGCGGGAGAGAGCACTGGTGAAAGCCACAGCTAGGATATCCGAAGAGCAGTACCGACGCGAGCATATATCTGAACCTGAGCAGAGGAAGGAGAATGAGAAAGGGGCGGACGCCGATTCAAGTGACGACGAAAACGAAGCGGATAATACCGTTGGTGCAGTGCCGGACACTGCGGTTGAAGATTTACCTGCAATTCTGGACGCCATGTGAGTTCAAACATTTGCTCACCGCTCCCCGCCTCGCGTGATATTTGCAAGGGTGGTATTAGATCCTGCAACGCTTCGCGAGCGTACAGAACGCGATGTGTGAGAAATGTATGCGTGGAGCCTGTAGTATGCGAGAAGGGCAATGTCGGAGCATAGGGCCCAGTGGTGGACGCCGTTTCGGAGGGGGTAAGAGTGGAGCATGCATTTGCGGAGCATAAGTCACTGTGGCGGACGCCGTTTAGAACGGGGATGCTGAAGGGCGTGCACCGGGAAGATAAACGATAGGAGTGCGTAACGAGGCGTCATGGAGGTCGATGTCGATTAGAACGACAAAGAATAAACAATTCGAGAGATGCATTCATCCAGTGAAGCGTTGTGTGAGCGAAAGTGTTTTGCCGCCAGCGCGCAGGATGGATTGCGGAGCAAAACGGTTAATCACGTGAGTTGAGGTCCGGCAGAACGCCGAGTGGCAGTCGTTGCTCGATGGCTGTTCATTTCAGACGAACGTAGGGTTCAAGAGCTCGACCGAGAGACACCACATCCGGTAGGACCTAAACACAGGCAGGGGTTAACGGGTGTAGCTAGAAAGACAATCACTCACAATTTACTTCCACTCGGTAATGTCGCGTCGCCCACACGGTCGTACCTATCAATGCAGTATGCAGAGCCAACGCGTATGGTGCTCAGTGACGGTACTGAGGCGTACGCCAATACCAGTTGCTATCGTCCCATTCTTCCTCGGCACTTGTGAGTCGACGACGTCCGCGCGGGCGGTCGTCTTCCTGATCTTCATCCCAGTCACTGCGTGCTCGCGGCCGCGGTTGATACCGATTCATCCGTGGAGGGAGACCGTATTCGTCCAGCTCAACACCAACTTCTCTGAGACGTCCGTCGTCGTTCGCATTGCGACGAAAATGCCGTCCTCCTACCTCATGGAAGTTGACCTTACCGCACGTCTTCTCACAGAAGACGAACTCGCAAGACAATAAGTGCGTGCCTGGAAACGTGACTGTGTTCCTGTACTCCCTCCGTGCATTCCATGCATCACTCATTCGTTGAAGACAGTACTCCACAGTGGTGCCCCCGGATGAACGATGGTTGTACGTAGGGTCCACTAGCATGCGGCCGGGGACGACTGAAAGCCATTCAATGGTGTCTGTGGGGACGATGAAAGCCCGGCCACCTCGGGAAGCTTCTTGCCACCAACAAGCAATGAAGAGCATGGCAAATTCGTTGAGGATGACTTCGTCCCACATCTGCCGTACGGCCGGTCTCGTTGCTCCACGAATGTCGTGGTGAAAGTAGAATATAGCCGGCGGAGTAGGGCAGGGGACGCCCGCAGGGAAGTAGTAGTCGCTATACCACCTCGGCGTTGAAGGATACAGCCGGCGAAGTTCATGGACAGCACCAGAGGTCATTCCGATATCTTCAACATCAGCGGGCACCATAAGTCCGTGGTGACTACGCCATTCAGCTTCAACGACGAAGGCGTACGCCAATGACGGACGATTCCACCATCTGCCGACCAAACTATCCCCAACGCGGTACAGGGGGATGTCCTCAACCAGAAGTCCGCCATTGAAAACTCCCGGGTTACGAGTGAACACGGACATGTGATCCAAGTAAACGGCATCGAGTTCGTCACGCACAAATGTCCGAGCACAGCGGATCGTACTCGGAACTACGAACCAGCGGTGAATTTCGACGAAGATATCCCAGTACGCAACGATTCTTGACATGCCGAGGTGGTCCAGTAGGAGGCGAAGGCGGGCCATGTCCGGCAGCAGAGCACCGTCGCGCATGACGTACGTCGAGAAGCTCATGACACCTGCAGGGTACGAGGCCCATTCATGCCGCCCCGAAACTCGGGACGAGTCCAACCGGTGCGAGTAATCGGCAATCGCGCCTCGCCCGTTCACACCTGGCTCCATGCGTTGCCTTGGCGAATGGATCGAGTCCCCAGTAGTGGGAATTTGTGCAGGCAGCAGGAGCTCTTTCTTCTTCAAGTTGCTCGGGCGCACAGCGCCTTCTCCATCTTCGGCACGTCTGCTGGGCGGATCTATGAACATTGAACATCCGCAGTTGTCTTCCGTAGCGCCTTTTGTCTCGGCTTGACCGCCCACCTGCCGGAATGACTCTTTCTTCGTTGATGCCTTCTCGACGCGGCCGTTCGGTACCATGGCACATGGTAGTGAAACGTCCTGCAGGCCGCTTTGCCCTTCGACATCATCTTCAACACGATCAGCATCTTCTACGCAATCATTTTGCGCACGCCTGTCCGGCAGCACCACCACGGCGGGCGCAACGCTGCGTACTTCGTCTCCCAGAGACACGGTGAGAGACAGATCAGCGATTTCATCGCGGCCGTCCGGCACGTTGGAATCCTCCAGCGTAGCGGCCTTGCTTTGTCCTTCTTTACGGAGTCGGTCGGGAGCGGCCTCTTCTTCCTGAATATCTTGACAGCCATTCTGTGCCACTTCTGGAATGCGTTTGCTCGTGAGAGCAGAACGGGGAGGACGTTCAGTTCCGGACCTGCCTTCGTCTTCCGGCTGGGATTCTCCATTTTCAGCACGTTGCTCAGATCCACGTTGCTCAGCTTCCCCTTGACCCTGTTGCTCGAGGCCGTCCCGCACGGTGCCATCCATCGGCGCGGGTCCGATGGCTTGCACGGGGCAAGTGGGGTTGGGACTGTCTTCGTGCTCGCCTTGAGTGTCTTGCTCTTCGGCGTCCGCCACGGTGCCGTCCAGCGGCGCAAGTCTCTCGCCGTGCTCGCCTTGAGGCTCTTGAGCGCCGGCGTCCGCCACGGCGCCATCCAGCGGCGCAAGTTCGACGGCTTGCACGGGGCGAGGGGGGTTGGAACTGTCTTCGTGCTCCACTTGAGTCTCTTGCTGGCCAGCATCGGCCACGGTGCCGTCCAGCGGCGCAAGTCTCTCGTCGTGCTCGCCTTGAGGCTCTTGAGCGCCGGCGTCCGCCACGGTGCCATCCAGCGGCGCAAGTTCGATGACTTGCACGGGGCGAGGGGTATTGAGATCTTGATCGCTTTGACGTGGGCCGTCCTGCTTGGTTTCGTTCCCTGGAGCATCTTCATGACGGCTATCAGGCACAGGTTTGTCCGCATCGACTTCAACGATGACTTCCTTGGCGCGAGCTTCTAGACATTTTCCTTGCACTTCGCCTTGAGATTCTTCTCCATTTCTGCCGTCCGGCTGGCGCTGGCCTTTGCCTCCTTGCGGGCCATCCAGGCTGACGGGGCCATCTTCGGCGCTGTCTTGAGCTGGCTTGCGATGACTCACAACTGCCACGGCTCCGCCAGGAGAAGGTTTGTTATGATCGCCGGAAAGTGTGCCGTCCACCTCTTCTCCTCCATCTCGGATGTTACCTGCATCAGATCCAGGTACCTGGACGGGTCCATCTCCGCTGCAGTCTTGCGCTGCGGGGCAGTAGGGCATGAGTCCGTCTTCGGCGCAGTCCGCTGGGGCGCAGTTGCGAACAGCTTGCACCTCTCCATCAGCAGAACCTTCTTGATCTTGGCCGTTCGGCGCCATTCCACGGATCGGAGTAGTCTTCTCCGTAGAGAGATCGGTACTGTTGCGCATGGTATCCTTGCAGTCCCTCGTCTTGCGGTAGATGAGTGTGAGGGCGATCGCGGCGCGGTAGATCGCGGCGCGTCTTTCGGGCGGCGGACGACGTTGACAGTAGGGGTTGGGGGAGGGGGATTGAGTTCGGAGGTAGACGGGATGGGAATCGTTGGTACGGTATGTGGTAAGGGGTGGTGGGTGGGTATGTCGTGGGTGGATGTTGGGAGTGTTGCGGTGCTTGACTAGGTTTTCGAAATACTTGACATAACATGCAGCTGTTCGAAAGGTAGTACTTTTCGGGCGGAATACTACGAAATACAAGCATTTTGGTGGTCCCGTACCAAAACATTGACATATCTGCCAAATTGTTTTACCCATTTACGGGACGGCGTTGACACTGCGAACCAGGAATGTTGAAAATTCACCCGCGCAGGGCGATTTTCTTTTTCTCTCGTGTCGTTTCGTATGTGTACAGTGCACGTACAGTGTACAGTCAAAGTATGGATATTTGTTAGACGTGTCGTACGTGTACCATGGGGCCGGTTACGCGGCGTTGGTGACCTATCAAAAATATGTTCATGTCGTACGACGTGTGTGGCTGCGACGTGTGTGGCTGTTCCAGCGCCCCTTCCATTGCATTGTCATCCATTCGTCACCACGTTGCACTGGGAGGCGGAAAGAGATTATGCCACATTTTCATTGGCACCGCGCATCAAAGTAAAAATTCTGAGAATCCAAGTGGGAGGTTATAACAGCTTGCCACTAAGTGACTTACAGTATGACGAATCTAGTCGTACGACGTGTATTGGAGGTTTCCAGTAACGTACAGGTTCTGGTGCGTGTGCCCGTCATTACCGGGCGGGCCCGGCTGCAATATGTTAATTAAGAGTGTGCAGGCAGTTCGTATTGGGGAGACGTGTTTAGCATTATACTGGGAGGCGGAATGGGAACATGGTGCATTTTCATTGGAAGTGCGCGTGAATGAAAACCTATCGTACCGGCACTTAATGTATCTCGTTCGATATGGCGTACGCTAATGAAAACCTATCGTACACGCACTTAATGGATCTCGTTCGACATGGCGTACGCTACTTGCAGATTTTTTCATGAAGGCGGTAACTGCTATATCTACATACCCATCTTCAACTTAAGAGATTCACCATAACAATCCGGATGCCGGCAGTCCGGGCATGGCCCGACATGGCGTACGCTACTTGCAGAATTTTCCATGAAGACGGTAACTGTGTATATGTACATACTCATACTCAACTTAAGCCATTCACCACAACAATTCGATGAATTCTGGTTCACCTTGGCTTGCTTCACCCAGGTGAAGGCAGTCATGGAGTACGCTACATTCATTAAGGGTGTGAAGGCTGGTACTGCGGGTACTTCAAATTCTCAGGTAGTCAGGTTCGAAGCTCAACCAACTTCAACTCTCAGTTGCTCTTGGTCTAACTTACATAAACTGTATGCTTTATTCTGTGAGTATGTTCTCGTGCCGCGCCTCGGTAACGTTTAGTACGTAAGTACGTTATCCGTCTACGGCGTACACCTTCTCGGAAAAGCTATTCTTTCGTTCCTTCTGCGAGCTGGTCCTTGCCACCGTAAGCAATGTCACAAGTATTGTTCACGTTCTAGAGGCAGCAGGCCTTTTCCAGTAAACAGATTACTTTATCACATAGGAATCGTATTCGGAGTACTACGTGCAAAGAATTCCACGTACATGAGTGATGAAAAGAAAGATCCAACTTGTCGTACGACGTTTGCCTCTGATATGTACAGCAACTTCCAGGATTTTCTGCCTGATTACAGGCTTCTCCACTTTACGGCATCCTCTCCCGCGTCTGGGACGGGGAATCACAAGCAGAATAAGTTTTTATCCCCATGTCAGGCCAACCTTAAAGGTTGGCCTGACATGGGGATAAAAACCAGGAATGTTTCCTCTAGCAATGCACAGTATCGTTCGGTCATTGTATTTAAATGAAGGACGGAGAGCGCCACCTTATTTCGTACAAGTTGTTTTCGATATCGTTGCATAGTGCACAGATCTCCAAAGCAGTACTGCGCCATTAGAGCATTGGACTATATACCAATGCGGAGGCGTTGTTCCGGCGTACGCATTGCGCTCCGGGCTTTGGTGCTAATGGCATAGTGTTTCAGCACTATCTTGTTTCCTATTACTGTAGCTTATACTACAAAGTTTACAGGCTTCGCCAGCAGTACTGCGAGTTCAGACTTCAGCGTTCAGAGGAATGGAGTTCAGAACGCTTATTTGAATTCAAATGCGGAGGCTAAACAAGAAGGAAATATTTTTCGATGCACCTACCATGTGTAATTCTCTCTTTACAGTGCAACGACAGATTATTGTTCATCACGATAGCCGGGGTAAACGGTTATCGCTTCCGTCCCGACCAAGACGTCCGAAACTATCTACCCAACCCATCGGCCCCGATCACCGTTCTCATGAACACCCCGCCCCCTTCCTCACCCCAATCACGCCTGCAACCTACCGTTTTCATTGGAATTTGCATACGATCACGGTCAAGGACTGTGACGACATGGTGGATGCAGTCATCCGTATGCATGTATCGCATCGTACGCTTTCCGGACGGAGCCGTATGGCAGGCGATCGCCCACTTCCTACTTCGTTCCGAATAAGAAGCACATCATACGGTCTCGCGGGTGCGCGTGGCATTCTGAGGCGGACGCCATGATCATCTCCGTCGTACGCGGCCACGATGATGACGAAGTGGACCTCTCCTTCAAGCCACGATGATGACGATGTGGACCTCTCCTTCAAGCCACGGCATTCCAAGGCGGACGCCGTGATCCTCTCTGTCGTACGCGGACTCGATGATGACGACGTGGACCTCTCCTTCAAGCCGCGACGTCCCATGCAGCTGGTCCCAAGCAACGAAATCGCGCATGCAGCGTCATTTCCATTTCACTTCTTCCTCGCTGCTGTTCAAGCAGAGGGTATGTCCAAGGCGGAAACCGTGGTCAGGTATGTATGGCGGACGCCTTGTCACACGCACACTGGACAGAGTCCGGACACGTATGGAAGGAGAGAACTCACTTTCACTTCGTCGTGACCATGAACAAGGGTTTGAGGGCAAACCTGGTGTTCCAATGCGGACGGAGTGCTGCTGTATCTGAAGCGGACGCCGGGTTCTTCGATCTGAGGCGGACGCCGGGTTCTTCTACCTGTGGCGGACTTCGTCATACTCTTCGACGTACGAAGGGACAATGATGACGAAGTGGACATCTGATAGCAGCCGTGACCTCCCGGGCAGCAGTCCTCGAACAAGAACAACCCAGATGAAGCGTCATTCCGGCACGTTGCAGAAAAATGCGCAGGCAGGTTGAGAACGGCAAAATTCACCTCATCCTGTCTGGCGGACGCCGCCGCAATGCATGCTTCTGAATGAGTCGTGTCTTGGATTCCGTCCACATCCACGCAGGTAATACGCTGTGAAGAACATCTCACGAGTCCCGATGCCTGCCACTTTGCTGACCAGTGTTGTATTCTTCATCGACTCGATTCGAAACTCAAACGCAAGCTGTATTGTTTTGCTCAGTTTCACTTTTCACTTTTTCTTTTCGATGATTTTGAATTTCGC
Organism: Pterothamnion heteromorphum; assembly: GCA_032358295.1. NCBI lineage: Eukaryota > Rhodophyta > Florideophyceae > Ceramiales > Ceramiaceae > Pterothamnion > Pterothamnion heteromorphum. The sequence continues at coordinate 13,432 of JAULBV010024448.1, read as the reverse complement.
TTTTCAGTTCTTTCGAAAGACTAAAATTAACAATACTTCGCCTACATCCGGGAACGTGGCTTTTCGTACAGCATGAATTATTTGCGGCATTTCAAATTAACCGCCGAACTTGTGCCTTTTCTCACAATCATTCAGCCCCGCCTAATTCTACGTCTCTACCCCGCCCCATCGCAGAAGTCCCACCCCGCCTTCCTTTCCCCTTTGCACCTCTCGTCCCATTTCGCCTCAGCCATTCTTGCTAGCGACAATTGCACATCGGTCTCCACTGTGCATACGGCAAGTGCGGGCATACATCTGCAAGCTCATCTCCACCGAACGTGCTGGAAGACGTACGTCGAGGAAGACAGAATCCATCGCTGTCAGCACTGCCTGCCGTCTCCGCGAGACAAACGTCGGCGACTCGCGCCATACCGAGTTCTCGAAGCGTACACCGGCCACTCCCGCCATACCGTCTTCGTTTTGCGTACGCTGGCGACCTGCTTCCTACCGAATTCAAGAGGCGTACGTCGGCGACTCGCGCCCTACCGACCTCGGGACGCGTACGTTCACAACCAGCGGCATACCGTTTTCGCGAGAGCTAAGTCGGCGACCAGGGCACATACGTCAGCGGCCCGGGCCCTATATTCTTCGCGGGACTTACGTCGGTAACCCGTGCCCTACTGCCTTCACGGGACGTACGTCGCCATCCGCAATGAACAGACACGGTTCACGGAAACAAGTTGCTGAAAGAAGACGCGGCAAGCATCTCGCTGAAACGAGCATGGGAAACTTCAACGGACGTCACGAACTAGCTCGGATTGTGCGCCCAATTGACAAAGAAACTGCAGCAAGCCGTGCGGCACAGAGGCAGAAACTAACCGACCAGCTCGCGATCGAATATGAAGCCAGAAGAAGAGAGCGATTGTCAACTTCGTCAAGGGGTACGAGTCAACCGTTCGGTGCCCTAGACGCCTTTCAGGAAGAAGCCGCTGCCACTCATGTTCCGGAGAGGACAATGCGACCGGTGGGTCAGCATACTGAGAATAGGAACATGACGGAACAAGTGGACGAAATATGCGAAGTAGGGTCTCCCCTGCGCTGCCACACAACGGAGCGGAGGATTACCACCATCACGGAATGGTGCGAAGACGGACGTCCACGTGCTCAGGAAGAACAGGATGTTCATGGAGATGAACAGTGTGACTCACACAAGCCACCGCACGCTGAAGAGGTCGCGAACGATGTGCTTGTTTCGAGCACCGCTGTCGGCGATGGAGGATTCTCGCCGCCAAGTGATGGATTGATTCATTGCGCCAGCCACGGTGCGGACTCAGAAGCTCCCGTACGGGTCGAAGTTCCTGACAACGAGGCAGGCTCCTCCGACATGGATTTCTCAGGAAGCGGCTCAACAATTGAGAACTGCAGTGCTATAGACGTCGCAGAGAAGGGTATGCGGACGCTGTTAACGTGGGACCGGATGTTGTCATATATGTGCCTCGCTTCCAATAAGTACTTCACTGCTGGGCAGTACGCTATTCTCAGCAAGGCAATCATGACTGCGAACAAAGACGTACGTCTCCCAACCTACAAGACTGTGCGGACATCGCTGTGGCCGTACCTCATCGACGAGTGCTTCCCCAAATCCGAAATCTTCCACGTTCGGGATTTACTGCGCAAACCGAAGCAAGCCTCTTATCCACTCATTTCGTCGAAGAATGCAGGGAAGAGGCACCCAATGGACTGCGTCAGAGTCGTACTGCCTTCCGCATGGGCCAAGCTCGATGTAGCAAGTTACGATTTCTACTCAGACGTCTACAACAATCCACGTGAAGGCGATATGGACTTCCTCACAATAGAAAGAACTCCTATTGTGCAGAAACGGGCGCACGCCTTGGGGACTTCGAAGACGCTATGGGCGTTTTTCAAGAACGCGATCTGCCCTTGCCGAGACGGAGACACGGTGCTAATACCTTGCAGTACTGCACCACAATTGGGCTCAGGGTTCAGCTGTGTCAGTGAAGGATGGCCAGTGACGCGTTCCTCGCACGTTGCAAATTCTACACAAGTGATGATTGGGGGGGTTATATGTGGGTCTTGGATCGTCCCTGCTTCCCCCGGCCCGGATTGCGCGCAGGCTCTCGCGTCGTGGACAGAAGAAGAGAAATCGGTTTGTCGAGATCTTTGTGAATCACCAGAACGGGGAGCATTCCTGTCTGGTGACAGAACCAACTTGCCGTCCGGCCGATCCCTGCGACAACAGTCGATAAGAAACGCGCTGAATCCGAACTCTGTCAGCACCAACGTTGGGGATGTATGCGTATTTCTGCGCCCTGTGACCGCATCTGTGACCTCATGTGGACGGCCGTCTTTGTTATGTGTCATGATCGCATCCGTCGTACGACAAGCGAATGGACAATCCGCCGAGCGACTCGTATGGATGCGACCGCCTTCGGAAGGGTCCACGAAATCGACGAAAGTCGGTGAGGTAAACGTCCGAGGTTTACCTACATGGCAAGGGGGTGACGGTTCTACTCCTGATATCGGGATTGACAACATAAGAAGGAACATTGGGTTTCTACAAGACGGAAGGAGGTACGTCGTGTATCGTTTGGCGATATATTCCGACGGATTCAAGCAGTACAAATCTCTTGCCGACAATCGCTCAGTAGGGGGTTGTTATATGATGCCCCTTGGACTCTCTGTCGATGTTCGGAAGCATTCGGCGTCCGCCCGTGTCTTGACCATTGGCCCGCATGGCCAAGACAATAACGAGGTCATGAACCTCCTCACATCTGACCTTGTCAATGCTTCAGTGCATGGGGTACCTGGAATAGATCCGTACGGAAGGGAAGTGATGATATTCCTAGATCCCATAGGTTTCTTTGGAGACTACCCTGCCGCAACATCAACAGCGGATTTGAAGGGGCACACGGCAACTTCATTTTGTACATTCTGTACAGTTGTCAAGAGGAGAGAGACCAACGCAACAGTCCCACGCATCGTGTATTCTGCGGACGTACACTGCCGACGCTTGGGATACATGCGTTTCGATGAGCGCATGATGGCCATTCGAAACACGAATCCGAATCCCGATGTTCGCAAAGCTCTGGGAATGCGGTACCCAACGCAGGCGTCCGCCTTGACAGCATTCGGTTCGAAACTTTCACAAGCTCTGCGAGATGAGACACGAAACGGTACGGTGATGGCCAAGACCATAACGGGGGACTTCGTCCACCCGGCATCGTACGATTCAACAATGAGCATCGCCGCGGCACCAGACCATTTATTGACTGGACTGATTAAGAACGTGCTAATTCTTTCGTTGCGTACGCTCGAGTCGGACGACAGAAGGAAAAACTTGGAGCTCAACCTCCTGACACACCTATCAGCGAATGGGCTTCAGAGTCAACGCAACATTTGCAAATGGGAAAAATCTGGGTCGGGGTCCATGTCAGGCTTGCACAGCATGACCATGACAGATATGTTTGCAGTACTGCTTTTTGCCGCACCGATCTTCCGCCTGGAATACGACCGTACGGCGGACCCGACATTCCTCATGTCCGAGAGATTGCAAAAAGTTGTCGCTGAGGTTTATCGATGGCCGTGCAAGATGTCAGATCCACAAGAGGATCATACCATGCTGTATGGTGCCGGAAGGCTTGAGTACCTTGGAACGCTCCATGCAGAAGCAAGGAATTTTGTGGAGGCAGTGCGGGATGCCATTTCGAGCGGAAAAGATCCAGACAACATGCTCGATAAGCCTAATACACATCGGCTGATAGAGTTATGTGTACACACCATACCGAATTATGGTCATGGTCTTCACTGCACGGAGATGGTGCTGGAACGAACGCATCGGTACTTCAAAGAATGGCTCGAACACAACTCAAATGGGAATGCACATATAACCGCCATGGAGCGGGCGATAGCGAAAGATTGGCACAGCAGAATGCGTACGCTATACACTTGCTGGGAGCTTGGAGACAGAGAGGCTAAGAGCTGTGCAGAGCTAGGCCTCCGAAGGCTGACCCTTGGCGAGAAGAGCATGGAACTAGACAGTTCGATACCGAGTGGCACTTCTTTCCTGAAGGAATTTCGAGAGGCGCTTCGTGACGCGCTTCGCGAGCCTGTGCTATCAATGATGGCAGAGGACGGCCACGTGCCCATGCCCTGGGCGAGTACCCGATCTTGGGAGGTGATGCACAGAATGACTAGAGGGAGCCGTACGGCAGACTCGGATGCCATTTTCCGCAGAATTCAGAAAGACAAGGAACAGCACGAGAATATGGTGACGGACGTCGAATTCTACAGCGTTGCGAGGTACGTGTCCAGGAACGAAGGTGCGCCTCAAGGACGAACATATTCCTTCCTCGCCATTCGCTCGGGTGATGCTGTCTCGGCACTTGTCAGTGATGCAGCACTTCACCGGGACTTTTTGGAAACATCTTCATGCACGTCAGGGCGCTTGCATTTCTTTGCCGTGCAATCTATCTTGAAGGTTCACACCGAAGTTTGGGTCCTTTGCCAGAGGCTGAACAAAGTCGCTGGTGGCTTTTCATGCAGAGGGTGTGCTGTGCAGGTATTGTGCCTCAGTCATGGCGTGCGCCGAGTGGGGACCGTCCACGTATGTGGTAGTGGTTGCACGGTGCAATGGAGGACAGGGAAAGTCGCTCACAGTGAAAGCCTTTTGGGCGGCGGGGTGTACACCATTTTGAAGCATAGGGATGGCTACCCACCGCACATGGGATGAAGGACCTGCGGTTATTGCAGACCGGTACAGTGGAGGGCTATAGTGAAAGGAACAGTGGGGGTTTTCCATAGTAGCGAGCCATTATGTAATAACCCCACTTGAGTAATAATAGTGGCACGGTACCAACGCTTTTAGTGTAACGGTATTTGCCAATCATTGGCACTGTATAGCTAAATGTCGAATCACTTTTATTGGTACGGTAAAACCACAAATAGTTATTATATTGGTACGGTACCAACAGAAAATAATAAACGACAATGTCTAATATTGGTACCGTATCAATGTTTACCTTCCATTAAGTCTGACGTATATTGGTACGGTACCGATGTAGGTGCTGGTCCGCTACAACACAGTATCGTAACGGTACCGGTATTTATATACCGATCGTTTCGTTTTGTAGTGGTTCCGTACAGTTACGTCTATCCCCTCCATACATTTTAAATGGTGGTACAGTATCGTCATTTAGCTTTACTTGTTATTCGTAAATAAAGATACGGTACCAATGGTTTCTCTCCAGAATGCACAATATTATGACCTATCCGTATCAATACTTGTAACGTCGCACTATACAGAAACCATTGGCACAGTATAATTAAATACGGTTGGGTGGTAGAAAATACTGGACGTTCCGTACTACTAAAACATTAGGCGGGGTATAACGTTTTAGTGGTACAGTATCATTACAAAGATTACCACGAAACAAAAATATACTCATACTGTACCAGTATATGCATTGGTGTCGTGGGTCAACATAGTTGTACCGAACCAACAACTTCATTGTCTCCTTCACAATGTATAGTATCACGGTACTGTTGCTAAAGGTGGTGTTGTACTATAATGCAACGGTACTGTACCAGTACATCCACAGTTCATTTCGTATACATATAACGGTACCGTACTAATACCTACGTCTGTCTGTTAGTACTATATATTGGTACCACACCAATACATTTGCTTTCGTGTTATATCCCTTTATCTGTACGGTAGCAAGGAATTTGGCGTCGTGTTACAGTATTGTAACGGTACCGTACCATTATAAAAACAGTGGTATATTGGCGTTTGTTCCGTTAAAATATCAATGGTCCGTTAGTGTTTTGTATTGGTACAGTACAGCTAAATTGTACTGGTGCGGTCCATTAAAATGTTCATTTTTTACCACGCAGTGAGGAAGCAGTATCGCTACAGGCACACATTGGCTAAGAGACCGAGACTCGGTCCACTGTGAAATGACGTGCAACGGCTCGAATGCACGCACCTCGCTCAGAAAATCCCCATCATACTTCCCGTCACTTCCGCACTTGCTATCATCAGTATCGCCATCTGAAAGATCCAGATCTTCTTTCTGCACACTTATAGCCGGCTTGTCTTCACTTGAGCGAGCCCGAGCGTCACCATCTCCTTGAACATGCGCAAGACATAATAGTAAAAGTTAGATCAGAAACAAAGAAGGAAGAAAACGAATACGATTATACATTGCATATCTAGGATCGCTTTCGTTGATATCGCGCGCACGGAGGTTCGGAGCGATTTCACCCGACTCGAGCGCTCTCTGCAAGTGGTCGACGTCGGTGCTTTGCTTTCTCAACTTCTTAGGCGGGGCGGCATGACTGCAATGGTGAACCGAGTGAACAAAAACGCGGGGGATCTGACCGATACTTATGTGCATGGTTTACTGAAACACGTGTTAATAACACATGTTACAGTAAACCATGGGACCACAAATTGGCGCGAGGTAATATCTTACGCCAATTTTGTTGTCCCGTGTGCGGCATGGTACGTCATCGCAGGACTGTCCCATTTCTCGCTGTCTGATGAGCTTTTAAATTTTATTTATTGTATGCCATCACTGGGGACAGGTACATTTCCACTTTGACGACTTTTATTCATTTACCTAGAACAACAGAAAAGTAAATGTGGGAACATTTGTTATACCACGCAGTCAGAAATGTTGTGTCACGTCGTTACAGAATTACTACTATAGGCCAGTTCTGCAATATGAGGCGTTTGTACCCCTTCCCTCGCGAATAATGGTCAAGAGTGACGCAGTAATCGCTAGCCAGTCGTAGAGAGCTGGCGGTTTATTGGTGTATATAACTCGTAATAAGATACCGAAACGAATGTATACCGAAACGTAAAGCCACCCAACCCGTTTCGGTGAGAACCGAATCCAACCCGTTTCGGTGAGAACCGAATCGGTTCTCACCGAAACGGGTTGGGTGGCTTTACGTTTCGGTATCGAATTCCCCTATTCGGAATCGGGGAACACCCACTTCCGCCGTGCGCGAGAAAGGCAAACACACCGGAAAAGTGCTGTGTACCGAAAGGGGTGTAACCTCTTTCGGTGGGGCTACGCAGATCTGTCTTCCGGAGGTCCAGTGCCACTGGCCAGTCACCGGCCTTCTGGTTGGCGCATAGCAGTTACCCAACAAAGGGAACGAAAAACGGTCTTCTACTACCATTTGCAACGGGGAACAAACTGTCTGTATTATATGGATTCCGTTCGTACTACCCACGTTTCATTAGTCCATTCCAAGTAATATTGTACGCCATGGAAGGAATAGGATTTCTCCAATACCGAACGAACGTACCCCTATCGAAGTTTCCAGAAATACCCGTAAAAACGTGTCGGCATGACGTTTCATAAAAAAGTTCTATTCGAAATAAATCTATTCCTTTTATGTTTTTATTCGTTTCTGGAATACATTTTAAATATATGTATTGATGTTATGAATTCAGCGTTATGAATAATGCCTCATGAGATATTCTGTGCTCCCCGGAAGCAGACGTTCTGAGTACGTTTGCAAATATATCGAACAAAATATGTTATTTAATATCTCGGAATTCAGGACATTCTCAGTCATCATCCACCTGAACATGTCTAGTGCCGAAGTGTTCCTCAACCTCATCCATCCTCTTATCCTCCGTGCTCCAGGTTCATATTTGCACATAGCTTTACGTCGTTTCCGTGCTCTATTCGGCGTTTCACCCGATGTGGCTGCGCAGGCATGGGACAAGGTGTCGCATGATGGACAGCGTGATTCGAAAAAGGCCCGGGCCTTTGGAGATGGCCATCTCCTTTGGGCTTCATTTCGTCCCAAAACGTACGCTTCGAATAATTTTTGTGCCACAGCCTGTGCATGTGATGAAGAAAAGTTCAGGAAATGGTGTTTGTATTGGGTCGAGATACTGTCTAATTTACATTTAGTAAGTTCTACTTTTCCATTAATTCGCTTTCATTTTCTTTTTGCTTTCTAACTTGGTGTTTATTTTAGATTTCTTGGGATGATCTATTCGGTGTGCCAATGTTTTTGGCTGCCGTACCTCAGTGGATTGTACGGGCTTCTTCATTAACGAACCGAGTCCGTTCAATCGCAAGTGGTATAGTCCCAACTTTAACGCTGCCGGGTTAAGGTATGAAGTCTCTATTTGTTTCTATTCGGGGTACATTGTGTGGTGTTATGGAAAATTTTACATGTGGGTAGTGGCCTGACATCAAAATATTCATAAGTAATTTACATGGTGGATTACTTCCGGGTGAGCGTGATATTGGATATAAGCTATAAAAGGGCCCAGCATACGTTAATGCTCATGAAGAAGATGATGGTAAGATCGGGGCTATTAGAGCACGTCACGAAACGGTGAACAAGCGAATTATGCAATTCAATATCCTAGCGTCTCGGTTGAGGCATGATGTCGATCTGCATTGCATGTGCATGTGTTGCTGTCGCAAATCTCGTTCAAATTTCTTTGAAACATGGAGAACCGCTATTTTCGCTGTAGTAGCACTATACCTTTGAATAAATTCCTCTCCGTACTTTATGACAATTGTCAGTTCATGTTGTCATTGACATGATAAGCACATGACTGATTAAAATTCCCCTCTTCGTTTTTCGAATCCAGACACTTTTCTGGTTACTTTTAAGTTGTTGGGCGTCCTTCCCAAATTCATTATCGTTCACGAAATGTGTCAGTTTTCCCTCATTTTCCCGCACATGGCTGGAAATCGGGGCAGCTCAAGTGACACGCGCGCTGGAACACGTTTGACACGTGGTGTCGCGCGAGCGGAAGACACGCGCACGGGCCCACAATTTCATGGACCATATACGTCGCAACGTTCACTGTGCACTAATCTCCGGTGCACTGGCGCATGGGCGCACTGGCGCATCTGCAACCCGTGGCATGCCCACGTAGCCCGGCCCATGGGGCACCTTTGCGCAGCTTTTGAATACACCGTAGTATTCCAAATTGACTTCACAGTAAATTCGGCGAAGTTGGTTTGGAAAAGTTGGTTGGGAACACCATCTTCAGAATACGGCCAAGAAATTCAAGAAGAACCCGGAACGCCGGCTATTGAAATAGCCGTCGTCACGGGCCCCTCTGTCTCAACGTCCTAAGAGCATGCCAACCAGTACTCACTGCGAATCGCGAATATTGTAACCAGCTATCCAATTATCAAACATATATATAGGGCTCACCTATTGGTAGATACGTAGTTGTACGAAGTGCTCAATAATGAAGTAGAATCGCGGATTCGATGGGCGGTCTCATCGCGAGTCCGCCAATACTTTTATTGGGGCGTGGGAACATTAAGTTACACATGAAAATATATTGGTGTCGGAGACTAGGTGCTCAATCTTCTGCTCAATTCTGCCAGCAGAATTGAGCAGTAGATTGAGTTTAATGTAAATTGAGCACCCTTTCATTTTTATAATTGAAAACGCGTTACCATACCTACAATACATTTAATCTAATTGAACACTGGTTGGCATGCTCTAAGGCTTTCGCCGAGGCGGTTCGCTACCGCTACGCGGGCTACCTAGTCGCTCTACGATAAGGCCCTACGTAGCAAGAACGAGTCTGAATCGCTCTTCGCGTCTTCCTGCCGGCTTCCCAGTTCTCGACACCGTCCACCACGGACTTGCTTACAATAGCACTGTTCCACCGCGTTGCCCAGGTCATCTTCCTGAAGACCGACGCTACGCACTCGACTTGTCCATGGACAAGTCGAGTGCGTAGCGTCTGAATCTGTGCACAGATTCACGTTCAAACGTTTCAAAACCGCTTTTGTGGTTCGTTCCGCTCGGCGAGCGGATATTTGAGTGTTTTTCTGCGCGACGCGCTGGCAAGCACTTAATATCATCCTGCATATGTGAGCAAACGGGCTTCAGACGTACGGACGCGTCAGTCGTTCATCCCGCTCTGGCGTTAATGGACCACAGTCTCCCGTGCTCCTCAGAAAATTGTCCCGAGTGGAGATTTTCCACTTGAAATATGTACGTGAAATCTTATGCATGTATACGTCTTGCCGGTAAATCGGGAGAAACCAAAATGTCGGCCGTCGATGGCAATTAATATAATTGAAAAATAGAGTTACAACCAATCCTGTGAACATCTGAAATTTTCAATGAAATCTTATCTCGAACGTCCAACGTCCAGCATAATTGCAGCCAACGGGACCCAAAACACTTGGCATCAATACTATATACATTGACCCCTTCAAACGGGGAAATTACTGAAGGTGCCGGTATTTCGAGACAAGCCGATAGGCCACGGCGCTTTGCATTGCTGGAGAATATTAAAATCCTGGCCCATAACAAATTAAAATGTCAATGGGTCATCCCCCATGAAGTCTCACTTATTTTATTCCAGAAAGGAGCACTCCGCCTCACTCTCAGTCTCTACGTAGACATCCCACCGCGCCGACGAATACTGCGAGCCACAGCCGCAGCACGTCGGTTGCTGTGATTGGCCTGCAACATTTCGCGGCGAATTGGCCGCTGTGGGCCCAATGACAGGAGGCGCTGAATGTCCGCCGGCGGTTCCGGATAAACCAGCCGGCGGGCACGACGATCGACACGTGGGACATAGCAACGTCTTGCGCAGCACGGGCCTCCGTAGCACGCTCCATTGATGAAAGTACTGCATCCGAAGTAACAAGCGCACCACCAGACGTGTCAACACGAACCGTCGTGACGCCCTGCACGTTCACATCACGCAGCAACGTGCGCGACCGCTGCTCGTATGAATGCAACAAAACATCCATAGAAGGTACCCTCTCGCCATTATCATAGTCAACCACATCCTGAAAGTACGGCAAGCACCGTAGCGGCTCAAAAGAGGCAGTGCCTAACGTAGTATCCCACAATCCAGTCTTCCTAAATCCATTCTGGATATTCAATGCGTTATGGGAGCAGCTATAGGCCTCGGTTATTATGCAGCCAATGTCAAATGCGGACAGTACATCACGAGTGCGGCATGCGCGATGCAACGAGCGCTGTAAGTAGGACTTGAATGACGCGAACACTGAGACGTCCAGGGGTTGCAACACATGAGATGTATGAGACGGCATGCAGACGGCGATGATGTTATTCTCCCTGAACTTTTTCGATACAGAGTACTGAATATGATAGGCGTATCCGTCATAGACGAGCAGAACGTTCTGGCCCCTAGGCCGAATATTGTTGAGCTCCACAATAAAGCTGTCAGCCCACTCACTAAAAAGCGGTGTATTCATACCAGCAGGGTCCCGCTGGAACAGATAACAAGGCGGCAGCACGGAGTGGAGCGATTGATGGCGCCCATTGACAGTACGTACATGCGCATGTACGCCAGGGTAGACCACCACAGGTTTAAACGCCAAGCCTGCGGCGTTCACGACAGACATGAATGTCACGTGATCGATGTTGCGCGTATGCAAAACAGTTGATATGAGCGCCTGTGACTTCCTCCCGATCGACTTGCGAGATAGCCTGCGCCCCATGGACCGAAACCTGATACCGCACTCGTCTGAATTGATCACATACTCTGGGCTATGTATGTTGTAGCGCTCCATCGCCGTCTTGACTCGAGCGATGTGTTCACAGATATGATCCTTTGGAACAGCATGCACGCGCTTGTCGTCCATTTCTTGAACACGGCGAAGCACGAGTCCATCATGACGTTTCAGGAATGCCGCGAGCCAGTGCTTGGTTGGCCTGCCATCTGCGAATGGGATGAGCGCCTGGCGTGAACGTGGCAGCAGCTTGACAGCATCTTGCGCGAGATCCAGAATATCTTCCTTCGTAAGCGGGGTGCATTTCTCGATGTAGTACTGAGCAATGTTAGAGATAAGGTACTCCTCAGCATCGGTTAGCGCTGGGCGGCGGCCCCGACGGCGGCGCGTGTGACTTATATCAGAGACGGTGACTGGCTTCGAGTCGTCATTTGCACGTTCCCAGCGGAGGTACTCGCGATGGAGAGCGGTACGCGAAATGCCGTGTCGCTCGGCGATTGAGCTGATGGTGTTGGAAGTCCTGAAACGCTCGAAGATGGCTTCGCGGAAGCGGCTGTCGTCATCCATGACGTCGTGGAAGGGTAGAGGAGATGGTTTGGGAAAGGAGCTACGAATTTTGTGATGTAATCTGGGTGCCCTGTGGTGTTCCTGTATCCGATTTCCGCGGGAACCGTCTCAGGCTGTTCGGGTTCGAATTACGCTTGCTACTCTTGGCGTTCATTTTGGCGGGAGGTCTAGCATGAGCTGTGTACGAGTGCTTCAAGCCTTGGGGCTCAGAATCGTATGTAGACCGCTTTCCTAAACGGCTAAATTTCAATTAAATATTTTGTCCCGACTTATTTGCATGTCCTGATTTACCGGCCAGACGTATATGCAGTACTCAGTACTATGGAGATTCCAGGCCAGAATGGCCACTTAATTCATGGATAGTATTCTACGTATGCTCATTGCGAGGGTATGCTGTTTATGCGGAATGATGGATGCGGGGGATCACTTTATTCACTCCGACACTCAGTAACCCTGTACAATAGGGTTACTTAGCGTCGGAGTGAATACATTAGTACGGGCCTTTCCTTCGGAGTGACGGCTTCTGCCCACCTTCGCGTTGTAGGACGCCGCGCCGAACTTAATCCCCAACATCAAAGTTCACCGCACGGACGGACGTTGGTCTTGCGATTGTGCGAGTAGACCGCGGTCTCGCGTTTCGCAGCAGACTTGGCATCGGCACCCTGTGCATCTGGTCCAGGGATTGCTGAATCATCTCGAGATGGGCAACTTGCTTGAAAGGAATTCCTGACAAGCAATTTGCCCATGGTGAGGTGAGGTTAACCTCAGAAATGTCCAAAAACTTGGTAATATCACTGCATGGTAAATTGTACCCACAACCATGGTATTTCACAGTACCCATCACGAAAATGCACAGTACAGCTGCATAGGGTTTCTGATTAATGTAACCATAGTTGTGCACAATGCTTATACGAGTTGCAAAACTGTGATTGGATTCATGGTACGGTAGTATGAAAATGCCATGGTGCGCACCATGGTCCTGCAGTGCGGAAGGACGTGGAAACCGCGCGATGATGAACTCTGGCAGTTCCTTGATACGTCCTGTACGATCATGCGAAAAGTGGCGTAGTCGGCCATGTCCGTCACACGCATGCTGTAGTGGTCCAGCACGGAGGAAAACGGTGCTTTCATTATCAAAACACCTTTGATGGGCCTCCGGAGAACATCCAAGACGGGCGTCTTGAACACCACTCTTTTTTCCGAGACAATGAGGTCGACCATCCCGCGGTGGTCGCATGAAATGAATGAGTCAACGTTGCGCTCCAGGACGGACAGGCGACGCAGGACCTCATCCATAAGAGGGTCTTGACCGTGTTGCTTTATCACACCCATCCCTTCTTCGCTCTTCGCGTTCCCTGCCTTCC
>JAULBV010023337.1:0-33411 GCA_032358295.1 Pterothamnion heteromorphum | reverse complement strand
TTTGAGGTTCCGAATTTTCTCATCAAGGGCCATCAAAGGAGCTAAATCGATGGTGCTATCTTTGGTTTTCAATTTAGACTCTACATCTAAATAGTTATCTCTAAGCAACTTAATATCAATCATAATAGGAGAAAAAAGTGTAAAATTTTTTATTTATAAAACATTTTAAGTCATCGAAAGATAGTTTTAATAGTAAAAAAAATTCTATATCTTATTTACCCCCTCTTTGGAAGGACTTTTTTAAAAACCTTATACTATCTTAACATTAATCAGGCACAATCAAACCTGAGCAAGGTAACACTTAAAACTAACGTTATGCATCTAAATTTTTTAAAACCTCCCATGCGGTTTGCGGCAATAGAGAGAGGTCTTCAAGCCATTTATGGCTATGGGATCTTAAACAAAGCTCGGGAGCTTTGTAATTCTTCTTATAAGATTGCTGCGAAATCCCTCTATTTTTTAGGTGGTTATCCTAATTTAGCTGCAAACTTGCCAATGAACAACACCCTTCATCCGCTGTTAGCCAACGCAGAACAATTAAACCTCTCCTCTCAAGTAACGACACAAATGGCTAGCTCTCTCTTTAACTTTACTGAGATGCAACAAACAGTCCAATTAATCAGCCAGCACCCTGCTACTAACTTTTTAAAGGAATGCATTTTTGTTAAACAAACTTGTGATTTTACGATTGCTTCTACTCAGTGGCTTTCGGGAAATCGCTCTAATAGATCGATGGCTCACAATGTAGTCAATATGGCTCTATCTTGCATACCCATTATCCTTGCCTCCACTGCTTTTGGATCTACTTTGCCAGCTCAAGTGATTGGCAATGCCATTTTACTAGGATGCCTTGCTTATTCGATTCGACAAGATGCTCTGAGTTCCATCGATCCTAGTAATAGAGAATCTAGTCCTTCGATTGCTTGGATTAAAGATCATGCAATACCTGCAGTTCGCAGCTTTTTAAATGATTACTTTTATTACATTTAATGCTAGAATAATGGGTAAACTCATTCTTGCTTTGAGGTTTGAATAATGTCTTGTAATTTTCGTTTTCTTTCAGATCCTACAGACTCATTTCTAAACCCTCAACTTTCATCCGATACGCCTATTGGAGCCATTAAAATTAACCCTCAAGAATCTATAGACTTTCAAGCCTATTGGACTTTAGCTTATAAAAACGTCTCTATTGAAACTCATATGCCCCCAAGAACTTTGTGGCAGAGAATAAAAAATTATTTTCTAGGAACAGAATATCTTTTTACAAATACTGTCATAGGAAAGGACGGGGGAAGTTGGATATGTCTAGAAGAAAATTTTCATCATCAAATACTCGAGTATAAGCTATCACCTGATGCGCCTAACTTAATCATTTGTAAAGGCTCTTTAGTTGGGAATTCATCCAATGTTGATATCGACACAAGCTATGAGGGAATCACAGGTTGGTTAAAAGGAAAAGGAATTTCAACAGCACTTGCAACAATTGATCCAGAAACGATCGATAAAACGGGAAAAGTTTTTATTTATTCACTCTACGGCCCTATTCGGGCCATCAAAATAACATCAGATCAACCCGTGATTGTTAATAACGAAGCGCTCATTGGATTTACAGAGGGACTTGATTGCTCTTTAAAAATGTATGGGGGTGCAGTAAAGCCACTTCTATTTTCCGGGCAAGGTTTTGTTTGTGAGTTTACAGGGGATGGTTATGTATTTACTGGAGGGGGCAAATTCTTTGAATCTTCTAAAACAAATACTTATATCGCCGCATACCACTCTAGCCATAATACAAATACAAGCAGTTAAATAATTCACTTTTGTCAAAATAAATTTTAATATTTAATTTCATCTTAATGTCCAATATCTATTAATCTTATTAACTTAGTTGAAAAAGATTAAATTAAATCTCCATTTTTAATAAAATATCCGCTTCTTTAAAAAAGTTAAAACATTGTTAATTTGTTCTTGTTTTATAGCACTTTTTTTGGCATAGCTAGAGCAAGACGTAAAAATAAAATTTGGTTTTAAATGTATCTAGAAAAAATTGAGATTTTCGGCTTCAAATCTTTTGCCGATAAAACCACAATTCATTTCTCCAAACCAGTGACTGCGATTGTCGGACCCAATGGTTGTGGTAAATCCAATGTTGTCGATGCTTTTCGCTGGGTACTTGGCGGGCCGACAGCGAAGGCTTTGCGCAGCGACAAAATGACCGATGTTATTTTCTCAGGAACAGCCAAAAGAAGCCCTCTCAATTACGCTCAGATTTCTTTAACGTTCACCAATATTAAACAATCCTTATCGGTAGACTATCAAGAGATTTGCATTACACGTAGACTCTATAGAACCGGTGAATCAGAATGGCTTGTCAACCGCAATCCAGCACGCCTCAAAGATATTCATCAACTCTTATGGGAAGCAGGACTTGGTAAAAATGCCTTTTATATTTTTGAACAAGGCAAAATTGATGACTTAATTATGTCTACCCCTTACGAACGTCGAGACATTTTTGAAGAAGCTGCTAAAATCATGCATTTTAAAGAAAAGCGCAAAGAGGCTTTTCGCAAGCTAGGCCAAGTAGAAACCAATCTAAAACGAGTTTTGGATATTCAAGCTGAGGTCAACAAGCAAATTGAAACTTTGCAAAAACAAGCAGAAGAAGCTCAGATCTATAAAAAACAAAAAGATGAATTAGAAAAACTCGATCAAGAATTGATTATTGCCAAATGGCAAGAAAATGACAAAAAGCAGACAGAGCTGAAGGCCTTTTTAAAAGAGAAAGCATTTCAACAAAGCCAGATTAAGACACAAATTACCGAGATTGAAGAGAATCTAAAAACTCATAAAATAAGCTATCAAGAGCAATCCGAACTGGCTAAAAAAGCATATGAAAACTTCTTTGAATTTAAAAAAGCCAAAGAGCTTGTCTCTTTTGAATTTAAGACACATCAAAAGAAGCTCGAAGAAATTTTAGAACAAGGGCAACATTTAAAGCAGGCATTGCAGCAATTTCATCAAAAGCATCTGCAAGAACATAAAGTCTATCTCGCTAACCAAGATAAGTTAAAAACTCACCAAAACGATTTGTCGACTCTGACTGAAGAACATCACAAATCTTTTTCTTTTTTAGAAGAGCTTGAAAAAAGAGTTCATCAAGAAAGCATTCACAGAAAAGAAAGTCAAAGCGCTTTAATGAAAACAGTCAACTTTGAAAACGATCTACAAATGCAGTTAGGGCGAGCCACGTCTCAGTTAGACAACACTTTAGAGAGACAAACAAATCTTCTTGAAATGGAAAAAGAGGCCACTCATCGCCTGTCTGAAAAACAAGCGCTACTAGACTCTTTTGCACTCAGCCATACAGAATCACAAAAAGCCCTTCAAGAAACACAGCAAAGCTTAGAAGAGGTCCACACCCTTCTGCTCGAGCAAAAAGAGCAAATGGACTCATTAAAAGAGGCCTTTTCTCTTCTTTCTGATAAAATTACTTCCAAAAATGCCAAGGTCGGCTTACTTCAAAAGTTGAAAGATGAATTTGATGGCTATGGAAGAGCGACTAAAAAACTACTCGAAAGCTCAAAAAATCCTTCGCATTCCCTTTTTGGCAAACTTTCTCCTTTAGCGGAGTGGATTAATCCAGAAGCTGGGTATGAAACATGTCTCGCTGCCCTGCTGGGCCCATACTTGCAAACCATCGTCACAAAATCTCAGCAAGACTTAGAAGTTATCTTGAGTTTTGCTAAAGAGCACAACTTGCAAAACTTCTCCATTTTATGCATTGAACATCTCAGCCAGCAAAGCGCTCACCAAGCGTTTGCAAAACCTAATATTGTCTCAAATCACTTCTTGAGCCAAGTCACAGAGAGCGATGTTATTTCAGGCAATTCAACCTCTTTTTGTTTGATTAACAAAGAATTTTTTATCGATCATAAAAAAGTGATTCATCATCTAGCTCAAGAAAAAAACAATCTCTTTTTAAGAGAAAGTGAACTGCAATCGACCTACAAAGAGCTTTTGATTCTCGAACAAGAAAAATTAGAGCTCAGTAATTTATTACAAGAGAAACAAAAAAATTATGACATTTCTTTAAATGAGCAAAAAAGCCTCAATCTGCAATTTCATAAATTGAACATGGCTCTTCGAGAAAGTGAATTAAAAACAAGATCTCTTCAAGAAGAAATAGCAAGACTTGAAAACAACTCTAAAGATTTTCAAGAAAAAAGAACCTCTTTAAGCGACACACTCCTTTTATTAGAAAAAAAACAAAAAGAAACAGCAGAGCTTTATCATCAAGAAAAAGATAAACGTGCTCAATTAGAGTCTCATTTCAAAAAAATTGAAAATGAATTTGAAAGAAATTTTCAACAACTCAATGAAAAGCGCTCTCTCAAACAATCACTTGAAAACCGCATTAAACATATAGAAAGAGATTCACAAGCACTCAATGAAGCCATTAAAGTTTTTGAATCAAAAAGTGTCGACTTTGAAGATCAGATTCAAAAGATGAACTCTCAAATTGAGTCTAATGAAAATACTTATCATAAGCTTTCCGAGGAAAGTCCAAGCTACCAACAAAAAGAAAAAGAACTGACTGAGAAGTTAACAAATGCAGATCAATATTATCATAGCTGTGAAGATGGCTTAGAAAAGCTGGAAAAAGAAGAGAGTGCTTGGAGCCTAAAGTTATCTAATCTACGGCTGGAATTAGAAAGTCTTCAAGGGGCTGATATAGAGATTAACAATCAAAGCGCCCAGCTACAAGCTGAAAACAATCTTTACTTTGGTGAGATCTTTGAAAAATATCAATTTGAAAAAGAGCAGATTCTTTTATTTTCTATACCTGAAGAATTTTCCATTATCAAAGCAGATCGAGACGTCAAAAGGCTGCGCCGCAGCTTAACGGGTTTCACCGAAGTCAACTTAAAAGCTGTTGCTGATTGTAAGGAGCAACAAGAGCGATTTACATTTCTTCAATGTCAAGTAGACGACTTAAATCAATCTAAAGATAAGCTCGTTGAAGTTATCTCTGAACTCGATAACACAAGTCGCCAGATGTTTTCAGAAACTTTTGAAAATATTCGTAAACATTTCAAAGCAAACTACACCCTTTTATTCAATGGGGGAGAAGCGGACTTAGAACTTAACCCTAACGAAGACATTTTAGAAGCTGGTATTGAAATCATCGCTCAGCCCCCTGGCAAAAAGATGCGCTCCATTCAACAAATGTCTGGGGGAGAAAAATGCTTAACAGCCTTAGCTCTTTTATTTGCTCTTTTTGAAACACAGTCTATCCCTTTTTGCATCCTTGACGAAGTAGACGCTCCTTTAGATGACACTAACATCGAGCGCTTTACGCGCGTCTTAAAACAATTCGTCAAAAATCACCAGTTCATTATTATCACCCATAATAAGCGAACAATGGCAATGGCAGACATCCTTCTTGGTATTTCCATGGAAGAAAAAGGCGTCACCAAAGTGATCCCTTTTGAATTTAATGATCAAGCGTCTCCAGAAAATACATCGACAATTTCAGCTTAATAGCTTATTTACCAGATATATTCACAAAATAACCCTCTGGTAAAAAATTATGTTAATTGGTGTTCCTAAAGAAGTTAAGAATCATGAATATCGAGTGGGGGCAACCCCTGAGCTTGTTCACTTATTGACCCGCGCTGGACATAAAGTGATGGTTGAAACTCATGCAGGAAAAGTTTTGGGTTATACAGATGAGCTTTACGCCAAGGCTGGAGCTAAAATTGTTTCCACAGCCAAAGAGGCTTGGGCTGCGGAAATGGTCATCAAAGTGAAAGAGCCACAGCCTTCTGAATTTTCATTAATGCATGCCAACCAGATTTTATTTTGTTTTCTTCATCTAAGCCCTGAACCTAAACTAACCCAAGTCCTCATTGATAAAAAGGTGATCGCCATTGCAATGGAAACAATCACGGATAATCGAGGGAACCTGCCCATTTTAACACCAATGAGTGAAATAGCCGGGCGCATCTCTATTCAAGCAGGGGCAACAGCTCTTCAGTTAAGTCATGGAGGCAAGGGTGTTTTATTAGGAGGGGTTCCTGGTGTTCAACCTGCCAATGTTGTCGTGATTGGAGGAGGCGTTGCGGGTCTTAACGCTGCTCGTATGGCTTTAGGACTAGGGGCTCATGTGACCATTTTAGATAATAATATAGAGCGCCTTCGCATGATTGATAACACGTTCCATTCCCAATTAAAAACTCTTTTCTCAACTGAAATGACTGTTGAAAAAACGGCTCAAACAGCTGACTTAATCATAGGCGCTGTACTAATACCTGGTAAATTAACGCCCAAGGTCCTTACAAGAAATATGCTCAAAAAGATGCAACCAAGAAGCGTGATTGTGGATGTTTCTATTGATCAGGGGGGGTGTTTTGAAAGTTCTAGACCTACAACTCACACAGACCCCACCTATATCGAAGAGGATATAATTCATTATTGCGTCACCAATATGCCAGGAGCTTGCGCAAAAACAGCCACTCGAGCCCTAGTGAATGCCACCACACACTATATTCTAGAACTTGCCAATTGCGGTTATAAAGAGGCCTTTCGCAAAGATAAAGGCCTTGCAGAGGGTTTAAATGTCTATAAAGGGCTTGTGACGAACCATCACGTAGCAGCAGACTTGGGCTATGAATACCACCTCCCTCCAGAATAAACATAAACTGCTTATAATAAGCCTTTTGAAGATTTTTTTGTTATTTACAAGTTTGGCTAAAATTCTATCGTAAGTCTTTGATGGCCATCAAATTAGTTGACAAAAAATTATTTTTATGCTATAATATTCTCATACGTTGAAAGGAGTATATTATGTCAGTTTCTTCGGTTCAAAATTTTGATTCAGTCGACTTTGTTGACGCTAGAGATATGGCCAGAGACCTACGAGCTAAAGTTCTTTTAGCCCTAGTATCGGTTGTACAAAGCTACTTAGACACAGTCCAAGAAAACTATGCAAAGATTGCAGAACAAGATTCTGAAGACAGACGCTCTGCCCAAGAAGAAGGCCATGACTCTGCTATTTTAAATGCAAAACTTTCTGAAGAAAGTGTTCGAGCCAGCAATAATAGCCAAAGTACTTCTGAAAATAAAAATCCAAGCGGTCAGGGAGCTATTTCAGCACCTATAAGCAACTCATCTTCAGGCTCTAGCAGCTTTGCAGGATCAGCGGATTCATTCAGTTCTACAAAAGCTTAGTACTTTAACTGCTACTCTCAAAATTTCTAATTTGCTATGGTCCAATGTGTATAGATAACACGTTTTTTAGGAATGTATACACAAGACATCATCCAACCTTTTTTAGAAATTGCTCAAACCTACTTGGATGAAAACAGAGTTCGCGAGATTATCTTTTCTCGTGGCACTTACCATGTTCAAGTCGTTGATCGAACCACTCAGGATCCAAACTGGGCTTTTATTCAATTTGATAAAAATAATCAGATACAAGACCACTTTTGCTCTTGCCAAATCGAGCCAGGACCTACTTGCGAACACCTAGCTTCAGCTCTTTTAAAAATTTATAATCATCATTCTGAACCCCTCCATAAACGTTTTGAACACTCTTTTTGGAAGCATCTCTGTTTCGCTTTTGCAAAAAATTATGGCTATGACTCTAAGATCATCTCTCAACAAGAGGAAGCCTATCAATTTAAGCATCAAAAAGAGCTTCTTTTTAGCATTCATGGGAAAACGGAGCTTGCCAAAAAGAATTTAGCTGACTTACTTAAAAATAAACCCAAAGAAACTGAAGAAACATCTCTTAAATTTTCAAATTTGCCTAAGAAAGAATTAGAAATGTGGAAAGAGGGACGCCCTTCTGAAGAGTTTCGTTTTGAGCTCTCATTTTGGTCTGACATCGCTAAATGGCTGATGCTTTTACAAGAAAAGAAACAGAATTATAAAGTTAAAATTCACAACACTAAAAATGTCCCTTCTAAAATCACTATCATCTTTGATGACCTAGAGGCTACTTTTGGGATCTCTTTAGAAATTCTTAAAGCCATCATCCCCTATTTCAATACGATAGACGCCCCTATTAAAGTGCATGAATCGCAGCACGACCATATTGACAAAATCCTTTATAACCCGGTCGAAAAATGTTTAGATATTTACCCCTCTAGCTTTGATGTTAAAAAAAATGAAGTTCAAGGAGTTGCCATTGGAGATTGGATATTTCATCCCAAAGAGGGGTTTGTTAGAACAAAAACTTCTCGCAAGATGGATCAAAAAGAAACGATCCTCTCCCATCATATTGATGAGCAACTAGAAAAAAATTCTCATTTTTTTCAGAAATACTTATCCAATGCCAAACTAGATATCAAACCAATCAAACCCAGCTACCTCATTAAATTTGACTCTCAGTGGAACTTGCATATTGACCTCTATCTTTTTGAGCCTGGCGATATGGCCAAGCCTCATTCTGTCTTTTTTGGAAAATGGATCTTCATTGAGAACAAAGGATTTTATAGATTACAAAACTCTTCTTTTAAGCAGCCTTCTTTGTTTATTCTGAGAGACAAAGTCTCTGAATTTATCCACCAATACCGATTTTGGTTTAACAGTCAAAAAGGTTTTGAAACTCATCTGGCAACGATTCAGACGCAAATGAACTACCAAGTCAATGTCCATCATCAACTCATTTTTACGACTCATCTTTCAACGGATAATGAAAAATCGTTCGATTTTGGAGATTGGGTCTATATCCAAGATCAAGGCTTTTACACCAAAGCGCGTTATATCTCTCCTATCAACCATGGTCAAACAATACAAAGAAAAGATGTTGGACGCTTTATTGAGTCTAATCAAAACGATTTAGAAGCCATCGAAGGTTTCTTTAGTACAAAATGCCCTATTCAAAAAGCTTCTGTCAAATTAAAAGTCGACGCCGATTTGCAGGAAATTTTAGTTGAACCTGAGTATCATTTTTATCCTGAGTATCAAAATAAAACCATCTACTTATTTGATCATTACACCTATGTTGAAACAGAAGGCTTTTTCAACATCCCTGAAAAACTGCTCTTACCTAAAGGGTTTCGCAAAAAATCAAAAATACTGCCCCATGATCAAGCCACCTTTTTAGCTCTTCAATTTAATAAAATTAAACCTTTTATCTCCTATATTGATCCAAGACTGCAAGTATCTAAAGATCTTAAATTGAGTTTAGTTGGCAAATCAGATTCCTGCGTGAAACTGGTCTACAATCATAAAAAAAATCAAGCCGATATCGGACAGATTTATCAAATGATGCAGCTAGGACGCCCTTATTACCTATCTGATGTAGGCCTCATTAATTTAAATCATCCTAGATACTCCTGGATCAAAGATTTGAAAGAAAATCAAATGACCCCCCAAGGAATAGAGCTAACTCCTATTGATATCATTCGAATTGAGGCCATTGATGCTGCTTTTTCAGAGGTGGCGCCCGCGCTTACTCAAGAACTCTTCTCTCAGATAGATCTTTCCATGCCCAAGCTCAATGGATTTAAAACCAAGTTACGCCCTTATCAACAAGTGGGCCTAGAATGGCTTTGGAAGCTGTTAAACTACCGTTTATCTGGCATCCTATGCGATGACATGGGTCTTGGTAAAACACTGCAAGCGCTGGCTCTCATTGCAGCCATTAAAAACCAAGAAGAAAAACGTCCTTATCCAGGTTATAAAACGCCTAAGAAAAAGTTTCTTATCGTCTGCCCGACCTCTGTCATCTACCATTGGCAAGATAAACTCAAAGAATTTTTTCCTAATTTAAAAACACTCACTTTTTATGGGCTCAATCGATCCCTCGATCGCTTTCAACAAAAGTTTGATGTTCTTTTAACTTCTTATGGCATTTTAAGAATTGATCAAAAGCAAATCAATCAATACGATTTTACCTTGGCTATTTATGATGAATTGCAAGTAGCTAAAAACCACCGCAGCTTAACTTACTCAGCTCTTCAACAAATTCCTGCTAAAATGAAACTAGGCTTAACAGGAACGCCTATTGAAAATAATCTCCGGGAGCTGAAAGCCCTTCTTGATCTTATCGTCCCGTTTTACTTACCAGCAGAAGAAAAATTTAGAGATTTTTTTCTAAACCCCATTGAGCGCGATCGCGATCAACAAAAGATCACAATGCTCAAGAAAATGATTGAGCCTTTTATTTTAAGAAGAAAAAAAGAAG
The DNA here is from genome assembly GCA_032358295.1 of Pterothamnion heteromorphum. NCBI lineage: Eukaryota > Rhodophyta > Florideophyceae > Ceramiales > Ceramiaceae > Pterothamnion > Pterothamnion heteromorphum. Next base: position 23,219 of record JAULBV010023337.1, on the reverse strand, counting down.
ATGTTTTAAAAGATCTGCCTAAAAAAACAGAGCAGCTCGCTCACTGTGAAATGGCCCAAGATCAAGCCAAACTTTACCAGTTTTACCTAGATCAATCTAAAGAAAAGCTTCTTGTTGATCTAAAAGATCAAACAAAAGCGGTTCCTTACATCCATGTTTTTGCTTTGCTTGGGCAATTAAAACAAATTTGTAACCATCCCAAAACGATTGACCCAGAGAAATATAAAGATTATTCTTCAGGTAAGTGGGATCTTTTTGTAGAGTTACTTAGTGAGGCTAGAGAAAGTGGGCAAAAAGTCGTTGTCTTTTCTCAATATTTAAATATGCTCAATCTTATTGAAGAACATTTAAAGCTCAATCAAATTCAATATGCAAGTATTCGAGGTTCTACTCAAAATAGACATGTTCAACTAGAGAAATTTCAAAAAGATCCTCAGTGTGAGGTTTTTGTCGCCTCGTTAAAAGCGGTTGGTTTAGGGGTCGATCTTACAGCAGCATCTGTTGTCATCCATTATGATCGCTGGTGGAATGCAGCTCGAGAAAATCAAGCGACTGACCGGGTTCACCGCATCGGTCAACAGCGAGGTGTGCAGGTTTTTAAACTCGTCACCTTAAACACCCTCGAAGAGAGCATCTCTAGAATCATTAGCTTGAAAGGTAAACTCATGGAAGATGTTGTCGGCTCTTCAGATGAAGAACACCTCAAACTTTTCTCAAGACAAGACCTCATTGACATCTTGCAATCTGTTCATAAAAACATTTATGAAAATGCTTAAAGAATCACACAAGAACATCCACCTTCAGCAGGTTGTCCTTCAGCAGGTCGTCGAGATCGACTCTTGGGCAAGAGAGCTCTTTTATTCTCCATTTCTTGCCCAAAAGTCGTACCATCTACTCGCTCTCCACTCATCTTAGGATGTACCGAACAAGGATCTGTAGCTACCCCCACATCAAACCTTAAACTCGCTACGTTTGCAGACTCTATTACGGATGGCTTAAGACTTTGAATAGCGACTCCATCATTCCATTGAATCGCTAATCTAAAATCAACAGTCCCCTCCTTTGGCAATTGACAAAAGGCTGTATAGTCACCACTCTCAAGAACTGAAAGAGCAAATGTTAATGTGTCGCCAAGTGTTTGATTGTCTTGTACAAATTGAACATTGTCCTCCACAGTCGTAACGATGAAAGATTTACCTTCAGCAAATCTTTTCATACCACCATTAGAAACTGTTGAAAATTCAGATACTGCAGAACCTTGTTGTGATACAGGGGGTCGAAGCCAACTAATTGTAACTGGAATAGTACACAATTCACCAGTAGCCATTTTCATTTCCTTTTAATTAAATTAAAAATTAGCGAAAGATTCTATATTTGCTTTGATTAAAAGTAATCTTGAATAATTTTTTTGACAAGATGCGCTTAAAGATTAAGCGTAAGCTGGGCTTTCTTCTAAAAGTTCGCCTTTAACACTTTTGTCTTTGCTCGCTTTATTTTTATCTCTTAAAAAGAATTGCACAGGCGTTGCAGTTAAATCAAATTCTTCTCGCATTTGATTTAGAAAATAACGCTTATAGGTCGGTGTTAAGAGATGACTATAATTAACAAACATTAAAAAGCTCGGAGGGTTTGCTTGAACTTGAGTCATATAATAAATACGCAGACGCTTACCAGAAACCATTGGAGGTGGGCATTTTTGTAATGCTTTTAATGCAAATCGATTGAGACGCGGTGTTTCTGTCATTTGAGTGCGCGATGTTATGGCTTTTTCGATTAAAGGAAAAAGCTTATCGACATTTCTACCTGTGAGTGAAGAGATAAAGACGATTGGATAAATCGATAAAAAAGGACTTTCTTGTAAAAGAGCTTGCTGGGCATGTTCCATCCGATACCCTTCTGCTAAATCCCATTTATTAACAACTAAGATGCAGCTTTTTCCCTGATAATAGATTTCTGATAGAAATTTCTTCTCTTGCGAAGTCAATCCCTCTTGCGCATCCATTAAAAAAAGGCAAATTTGTGATTTGTCAATCGCTTCAATTGTGCGAATATGGGCGTATTTTTCAACAACTTGTTTTTCTTTATTTTTTCTACGTACCCCTGCAGTATCAATGAAGGTATATGTTTTATCTTGATACTCAATTTGAACTTCAATCGCATCTCGGGTGGTACCTGCAATGGGGCTAACGACACAGCGCGGTTGCTTTGCCAGATAGTTCATTAAAGTCGACTTCCCCACATTGGCTCTTCCTACTATGGCAATTTTATTTTCGTCATAATCCAAATTGTTGTCGTTCAAATCTTCAGGAAGATTCTGAAACACAGCTTCTAAAAGCTCATAAATATTTCGTCCATGCTCTGCAGAAACGGGCAAAACACTATCAAACCCAAGTGTATGAAAAGGATAAGAAAGCGGAACGTGTTGATCGATATCGACTTTATTAACAGCCACACACACATATTTCTTTTTCTGTCTAAGTAGCTTAGCTATCTCTTGGTCCATCTTAGTGATACCCACTTGAGCATCCACAACAAAGATACAAAAATCCGCTTCATCAATGGCAAATCTACTTTGCTCTAATATACTTTGATTCAGGTCACTATGATCAGATGTTTCAATTCCAGCTGTATCAATTAAAATATAAGGCTTCGTTTCAAATTCAGCTTCTGCATAAAGACGATCGCGCGTTACCCCCTCCATCTCATCGACAATTGCAAATCTTTTTTTTAGCAAGCGATTGAATAGAGCGGACTTACCTACGTTTGGACGACCAATAATGGCTATTTTAGGATAGGACATATAAGTATTCTATTTTTACTTTTCGAAACTATTTCATTATAATCTATAATAAGTTAAATGAAAATTAAAGTCGCCACTTATAACGCTAATTATCTGTAAAAAATTATTTATGAAACCTGGTTATCTAAAAAAGATTTTACAAAATATAAAGGGTGAATATAGTTATCTATCACTAAGATATGATTTACTAAGTGGATTGTCTGTCGCCCTACTCGCCTTGCCCCAATCGATCGCCTATGCCTTACTCTTAGGACTTCCTCCAGAAGCAGGGATTATTGCCTCTATTTCTGGAAGCTTACTGACCTCCACCTTTGGGCACTCACGATTTTTAATCGCAGGCCCCACCAATGCGACCTCTCTCCTTCTTCAAGCAGGAACAAGTCAAATTCTTTATAGTCACTTTTCCAATGTACCAGACCATCTCAAAAGTGGGATTGCCTTGCAGATTATTTCGCAAATCATTTTGTTTGTAGGAATTATGCAGCTCGCCATCGGTTTTTTGAAGCTGGGAAGGCTCACTCAGTTTATTAGCCGTTCTGTCATGATGGGGTATGTGTTAGGGCTGGCTATTACAATTATTATTTCACAGGGCTTTAACTTTTTCTCCATTGAAAAACCAGCAGGGATTTTTTCCCTTTTTCATCAAGCCAGTCATCTACTCACCCATATTCATTATCTAAACCCCTTTACGTTGTTAATCGGTTCTATTGGATTATTAACGTTGGTCTTTTTAAGAAAAGAAAGCCGAAGGGTTCCAAGACCTTTAGTGATGCTCATTATCACAGCTCTCATTGCAGGATTTCTCAATCAATCTATTGCGAGTAAAACACCTTGGAGTATTCCTGTTATTTCCGCCCCTTATTTTTACCTCAAAAGCCTCGTCCATTTTCATTTTGTATTTTTTGAAAGCGCCATTGTCCATGATGTCCTTTTCATTGCTTTTGCCATCGCCTTACTATCTATTTTTGAACTCAACTCTATTACACGCTTATTAGCTGAGAAAAAAGACCCTATTCCTAATACAAATAGAGATATTATTGGACTTGGATTAAGTAATTTTGCCTCTTCTTTTTTCTTGGGAACCCTTCCAACTTCAGGAAGCCCCACACGCAGCTTCTTTAATTATCATAATGGGGCCAGAAGTCGTTTATCAGGAATCTTCAGTGGCCTTTTTCTGATTGCTCTTTTATCGGCCTGCCATAATTGGATTCAGTATATTCCTAAAGCAGCATTGGCAGCTTTGCTCATTGTGATTGCTTATGAAATGATTGATTTTAAACTTTTAAGAATCTGCTTAAAAACAACCAAGCGAGATGCGTGCGTTTTAATAGTCACCTGCTTGTCTTGTTTATTTCTGCAACTTGACATTGCTCTATTTATCGGCATTGCCCTTTCGCTCATTTTATATCTCAGACTTGCAGCACATACGGTGGTTTTAGAATATGCTTTTACAGAAGAAGGGCATTTTAGACCAATTGATCCTGAACATAAAAGGATCGATTCTAGAATTAGAATTATTAATATGGAAGGAAACCTGTTTTTTGGCTCTATTGATAGCTTGCAGCGAGAGCTCAATCAAATTATTCAAAATGACGAAGTTCAATCCATTATTTTACGTTTTAATAATGTTCATCACTTAGATGCCAGCATCTGTCACTATCTAGAACGACTTGCTATTAATTTAGATAAGCAAGGAAAAAGCCTCTACTTAAGTGAAGTATTAAAACCTACTGCTCAAATTATCTATCGCTCTGCACTCTGGCGCAGACTCGGCAAAAATTACCTTTATGAAAAAGATTTTAACTCTCCCTATTCTGCGACAAAAAAAGCATTTGAACATGCTCTTGATAAAATCAAATCCTGCGCCAAATAACTTTTCATCTAACACTACTTTTTAAAATCCAAACATTTATGAAGTCTCTACTTCTTTGCCACATCTATTTTTCAAATTTTGAAAAATAAAAAAGCGAAAGATTTTAGTTCCGGATCTCATAAAAGTCAATAAATTCCTCTCATTTTATCTAGGCTGTTTTTCAAGAAATTGCTAATATCAAGAAGTTTTTAAAATAACCCACGGAAACAAAATGAAACGAATCAAAACGTTTTCCTTTTCAAAATGGAAACAAACTGTAAGCGCTGAAGAAGCTCAAGATTGCATACAGTCTCTTGAAAATGGTTCTGTACTTTATTTTCCTAACCTCAGTTTTTCTATTCGCGCTGAAGAAAAAGCCCTTTTCTCTTCTAATCTTGTGGAAAAAGGGAGAAAAAATCTGAGTTATGATTTGATTCCTGATAAAATGAAAGGCTATCAAGGAGCTATTGAAAATCAAAAAATCATTCACGAAATGATGAAGCGCTTCTCTCAATATGCTCAAGAGTTTGTCCTAAATCTTTTTCCCATTTATCAAAATCATATTATCACTGCTCGCACGAGCTTCCGTCCTGTAGAAATCAAAGGACGAAAAAGCGACTCTCTCAAAAAAGATGACACCCAGCTTCATCTTGATTCTTTTCCTTCTACCCCAACAAATGGCAAGCGGATTTTGAGATTTTTTGCCAATGTTAATCCCTTTGAAATCCCAAGAGTTTGGAAAGTAGGAGAACCTTACAAGCAAGTAATTAAACGTTTTTTACCTCAGATTAAACAACCTTTTTATGGGTTGCGCGCCCTCCTGTATCGACTCGGCATTACGAAGTCTTATCGCATTTTATACGATCATTATATGCTCCATATTCATGATAAAATGAAACTCGATCGAGCTTATCAATCAAATGCTGATCAAGAAATTATCGAATTTCCTCCCTTTACTTGCTGGATGGCTTTTACGGACCAAGTCTCTCATGCAGCTCTTTCAGGTCAATATGTCTTTGAACAAACCTTTTATTTACCAGTTGAAGCGCAAGAAAACCCTGAAAAATCACCTCTCATATATATGGAAAAACTGATGCAAAAAAACTTGCGAACTTAAAGAATGAAGATATTATTAACAGGAGCCAACGGCTATATTGGATTTCGGCTTTTACAACGCCTTATCCAAGATGGCCACCACATATATGTATTTATTCGAAGTCGAATGAGATTTACTCCCCCACCTCTTGCTGAGCAACAAATTACTATTATTGAAGGTGATCTTTTAGACCCGTTAACTTTTAAAAATTTTCCTAAAGACTTTGATGCTGCCTATTTTCTAGTGCATTCGATGTCTCATGATGCAAAAAATTTTGACTTAAAAGATCGTATTATTGCAGAAAATTTTAACGACCTATTAATGGGAACTGACTGTAAGCAGCTTATTTATTTAAGCGGAATTGTTAATGATGAAAAACTATCCAAACATCTCAATTCTAGGCTTGAAGTTGAACGCATTTTAAAAAAAGGATCAGTCCCTTTAACATGTTTAAGAGCCGCAATTATTATTGGCTCTGGTAGTGCATCCTTTGAAATTATTCGCGATTTAGTTGAAAAGCTTCCCATAATGATCGCTCCAAAGTGGATTCTTAGCACATGCCAGCCTATCGCCATAGTAGATGTCATTGATTATTTAGCAAAAGTTTTAAATCATCCAAAATGTATAGGGAAATCATTTGATATCGGAGGGCCAGAGCGTATTACTTATAAGGATATGCTGCTTCGATTTGCAAAATTAAGACATTTAAAACGCCACATTTTTATCGTACCGGTACTGACTCCTAAGCTTTCATCTAAATGGCTCTTTTTTGTCACTTCAACTAGTTATGATTTAGCCAGAGCATTAGTAGATAGTTTAAAAAATGACGCTATTTGTGTTAATCAAGAAATTAAAGACCTCATACCAAAAAATTGCCTAACTTATGAAGAAGCCATTAAACGTGCATTCCAAAAAATTGAAGATAATGAAGTTATTTCAAGCTGGAAAGATTCTTGGTCAAGCAGCGATTTTCCTTTAAAGTACAATGATTATATTCAAATTCCTAGTCATGGATGCCTTTATTGGATTGAAGCAAGAACATTCAGTAAAGAACATGCTTCTCAAAAAGTGATGGATAGTATTTATCGTTTGGGAGGAAAAAATGGTTACTTTGTCAACTGGGCATGGAAATTACGCGGTTATATTGACCGCCTTTTAGGTGGTGTAGGATTAAGACGAGGAAAGGTAGCTCGTAAAAAACCCAAGGTAGGTGATGCCTTAGATTTTTGGCGCATCCTTTTAATCGATGATAAGCAAAAACGTTTTCTACTTTCTGCTGAAATGAAAGTTCCTGGAGAAGCCTGGCTTGAGTTTTATATTAAAGAAACCCCCAAAAAAAATACTCTCTATATAAAAGCAACTTTTAGACCAACTGGTTTATGGGGGCGAATTTATTGGTATAGCCTTTGGCCTATTCACTATATTATTTTCAAGGGCCTGGCTACCCGAATTATAAAAGATGCTCATGCTCTTTAGCAAGATAACGACAAACTTCAAAATCGCAGCACTTTGGACAAAATCAAAGAAAAAGCCTTACTACCAACTTTAACAAGCCCCTAGAGTTAACTTATAGGATACTAATTTCTTAAACAAAGCAGCATCCATATAAAAATATTTTAATTCACCTAAAAATGAATCCTTTGCCTTGATTCTTATTGCAAAAAAAAGCTTCGAGTTAAAGAATGGAGCTCTTTCTCTAAGTTGGAGAAGGAAAATGTCTACTAATTTATCTACATGTTTGAACTCGGCCAATCTTTCATCCCTTCAAGAAAGAAGTCCAACCTCTTCGACAAAATCAGGTATCTTGATCATAGGGGATGGAAATTTCTCTTTTACAAAAACTTTTGTTTGTAGAAGACAAACAGGAATGGGCCTAGATTCACAAAGGCCAGATCCAAACTTTGGCTCCAGAGTGATAGCTACAGAGTATAAACCTGAGTGTGATTGCTTGCCCCTAGAAGGGGCTGCTAAAAACATCAAATCTTTAAAGCAAGACGGTGTCACATTTTGTTTTGATTTTGACGCAACAAGAATTGATAGAGTCTTTTCCGGTAAAAATTTTAGTAGAATCCAATGGAATTGTCCTGATCTCGGTCAAGGTTTTTGTAGTGGCTCCAATGATCTGGAAAGAACTATTCATCATTTTGCACTTTCAGCAGCTTCATTACAAAATGAAGGCGGAACACTCCACCTTACTTTAATTGCTCCTGAAACATTCCCTGATTTTCGAATCTGGCAAGCTTTTCACTATGGAATTGTAGAAGCAATGGAAGGAACTGGTTATATTCTTGATTCTGTTAAAGATTCCACAGGAAGATATGTTTTTGATAAGACAATTTTTTATCGTCACCAAAAAACGGCTGGCGATAGAAAAATCGTAGCCGCTAATGAAGGTCTCAATGAATTGATTTTTCGACGAACCTTAGATCCCAATGCAAGAACTCCTTCAGCATTGATTGGCCGTATCAGAGGCTTCCAGAATGACTTTCATAGTGGCAATCGCACATATGGAGAAAAACCATATTATGGGATGAAGCTTCGCCCTGGTTTATCTAGTGACTCTGATTGCGAGCCACCACCGAATGATCTTTCCATTGAGCCAGAAGTGTTTGATGACAATCCTGAAGAAACGCTCAATAATCAAGGTGGTTGGACTTGGGCACAAATTGCTGCTAGCAAAAAAGCTTCTTAAGGAACGGGATTATATTTTTTAAGCTCATTGTCAACTTTGACCTCTGAATAAACCCAGAGGTCATGATTACAGCGCATGAGGCGATCACAACCAAAAAGCCATCCTCTAATCAGCCCATATTTTTGAATCGCTTCTTTGGTATACTGAGAACAGCTCGGGTAATAGCTGCAACCAAACGCATGGTGTGGAGCAATATTTACCTTATACCAATCAATCATCTGAATGCTCATTTTAACATCAAGTCGCTCTTTCGCCTTTGCCTGAGTAGCCACGCCACCTCCATAAAGAGAAAAAGAAAAACAAACGCATACTAGTAGCAATTTAAAATTCATACTTTAGTTTTTGATAAGGATCTAAATGGTGTTGAAAAAAAACCTTTTCAGCATAGTTAGTGAAAAGAGCCTCATTATATTGATGAGCTGCTGGCCCCATTCCTAAAATACCTCCAGCATACCAGCCTATTTCAAAAATCGCTGTGAGCGCACCTAATGTATAGTAATGGCTCATAAATAACTGAATACTTCCAAAGATAAGCAAACTGTTTAAGAAGAAAGAACAAAGGGCAGCTTTTTTTTGGCCTAAATAAAAATATCCCATTCCAGGAACAATCACGTTCAACCACTTGGCTAAAGTTGAGGATTTTTGCTTTTTAAATAAGTTTTTTGTGAGCTGGGCTGCCCAATCACTCTGGCTGAGCTTTTTGGAAAGCTCTTCAATATTAGGATAGTCACGCGCAAAAACAGCCGCTGTCAAAAGAACTTCTAATGTTTCTTTTTCTGAAAGTCTTACCATCTGCTCTTGTAAGATCTGAGCCTTCTTAGATTGACCTAAAAAAGCATATGTATGATGCAAAATGCGAAGCAAGTCTTCAAATGCAGAAAAACTCTGATCTACTTGCAAAAGAGAATGAGTTTCAAAAAACTCTGCTACTTTAATGTAATTTTTATCAAGGTAGTATGATAAAAGAATTGCATACTCTATCTCTTGAATTCTCAAAGATTGATTGGGGCATAGCACAAGAGCTCGTTTAAAACTATGAATGGCTTCTGTAAAGTCTCTATCGGCAGCAAAAGCCAAACCTATCTTATATTCTTTAGACCAGTCTTGAACTTCTTCCTTTTCATTAAGTTTTGAAAAACAAAAAGAATTTTCATTTTCCAAGCTAGCTACAATATTTGCACTTAAACAGAGACTCGCCAAAACAAGGGCCCATCGCCATCTAAGCATCTATTTCATCCTATAAAGTTCGCCAGAATTTTGCATAAAGGTCCCTTTCTTATTCTTTTCACGATAAAACTCATCTTCACGACTTGTCACATCATCTAATTCTTCGACAGTGTCAATAATTTGCGGACGCATAAAAATAATCAAATTATCTTTTTGTAGGGAATTAGCCATGTTCCCTAAAAAGTCACCGATAAAAGGAATTCCCCCTAGGCAAGGCAAGGCCATTTTGTTACGTGTTTTGATATCTTCAATCATCCCACTGATCATCAAGAAATGCTTATTCGGAATTTGCACCCTGGTCGTTACAGAGGCATCGGTTGTTACAGGGACGATGGCAAAGTTATCTGAACCGCTATTGTTACTGACCGCATTTTTTACGTAGTCACTTGTTTTATGCTCAATCTCTAGAGTAATCATCTCTCCATTGCCAAGATAAGGGGTCACTGTTAATGAAAGACCTAATTGGCGATATTCTACGCTAGCTGTAACAAAGTTTCCTGAAGAAGAGCCACTAGCTTGCAATATAGAATTTGTTTGGAATGGACGAGTAGAACCTACATAAAATGTTGCAGGGATTGTATCTTGAGTCACTAATTTTGGGTTAGTAATGACTTCTGTATCGCTATCTTGTTGAAGCGCGTTCACTAAAGCGGCAATATCAAAAAATAAACCACCACCGGCAAACATTACGTTACCAATAACCCCTGAACTCAAGCCTAGTGTATTGGAAGTTCTAGGGACAGGGATTACAGCACCCACCACTCGATCTAATCCTTCCGTAAAAAGGAGTGGCTTTTGTAAGTTGCCCCCCGTCGTTGGATTGGGAGTTGTAAAAAGAGATCCTACTGTGACAAGTCTATCTCTTGCCCTGGCTCGATAACCATATTCAACACCTAGGTTAAGTGAGTTATTCAATGTGGTTCGTAGAGCAAGCACCTCAATAAAGACTTGTCGAAGAGGAGCATCGAGCATTTCTAATAGTTCTTTAATTCTTCGTAACGTTTTTGGATCTCCAACAAACAATAATGAATTTGTCGATGGCAGCCATTGAGCAGAATTAATTGCTTGCACCAATTGGATATCATAACTACCCGCTCCAGAAAGATCGGTGCCAAGATCTTGAAGGGTCTGTTGTATTTGATCCCCTTTATGATATTGAAGCTTGTAAATTAAAAAGCGAGCATTGGCAACAAAGCCTTCTTGTTGATACTCATCAAGATTTCCCCCTTTATCTAAACTAGTCAAGACTTCAATTGTTTTTTGTACAAGATAAGGTGTTGAAACAATGTAGACATTGTTTGAAGAATTTTGAGGTACAATCACTAAAGGATTATCATCTGCAATAGGAAATAAAATTTTTTCAGCAAGAGAGACAATGCTATCAATATCGGACTCTTCTACTTTAAAAATACCTATTTCAAAAGCAGCATCGGGATTATCTAAACTCTTTAACAGATCGGCCACTCGATTGACATTGGTACTAATATCGGTCACCACTAAATGATGAGTATCTTCAGCAGCTTCTACAAGAGCATCTGTGGAGACCATCGATGACACAATGGAGGCTACTTTACTTGCGTTGACTGTTTTCAATTGGAAAACGCGAGTGATTAACAATTGATCTGCAGAGCAAACATTGTTTAACTCTTTAGAAACCACCGTTGCAATACTGCGAACATTATGATTTTTACTAATAACGATCGTATTTCCCTCTTCAGACATTGTCAAACCATTAACCCTAAGCATTTGCATTAAGGCAGATCTAAGATCTCTAAGGTCTGTAGCTGAATCTGCAACAACTGACACATTAAAATTGATATCACTCTCGTCATAAACAAAGTTAACGTCAGTGAGCTTACTTAAGAATCCTAAATACTCTGTAAATGGCACATTATCAAAAGAAACTTTGTAATTTTCAAATTCCTGTTGAGGAGGACAAAGATCTTCATCCATCCCTTGAATGGGAGGGAGAATACAACTTTTAGCTGGTTGCTGTTTTTGTTTATTACTCTGAGAGATACTAGAGTGGAGGTATTCCTGCTCTTCTTCTTGCTCTTGAGATAAAAGCAAAGGCTCTTTCTCTTCTGGTAAAAGAGTACGTATTGTTTCGCAGCCCACCTGTAGGTTAGGCAAATTTTCTAAAGATATGTCAAATTGTTCTTTGGCAAATATACATTGGCAAGAAAGTAATCCAATACAAGCTATCTTTAAAGTCGCTTCTGTAAAAAATATTCTGACCATTAAAGCAATTTTTCCTCTATTTAAATCAAAAGGTGCCCAGCATAAATATTTTTTTTATACTCACTAGCTCTATTTTAGGATAGCTAAAAGCAAAAAAATATTTAACGTTTGCGCTGCAATGTTGTGATCATAAATGACAACGACTGAGGTTCTAAACGCTTCATCCCCACTAGTTCATCTAAAATAGCTTGAGCTTGATGTTGTCCTGTCGATAAATAACTCTTTTCAATAGCTTCTACATAGCTCTTTTCTTCAAATTCTCCCTCAGAAAAAGAGCTCAGCAAATAAAGAGTATCGCCTACATTCCAATTCGTACTGATGGGATGAAAATCATTTTCTGAAGGACCTAAATGTTCATTTTCAGATTTTAGTCTTTGTACAGAGTTGGCTCCCACTCTTTGAATCCATAATTTATTGGGACCACAAGAAAAATAATGAAGTTGATCAACACTAGAAGATAAAACCAAGATGACAAATGAAAATGGATTTAATCCATTTTGACGAATTTGCTCTCTGAGAGTTTTTAGAAAAAGTTGCACTTTTTCAACAGGCCTTTCACGTAGACCATTTAATTTTTCTTTCAGTATTTGCACCATCCCTTTCAAAATGGCATTATGAAACATCCCCCCAACCCCTTTTAATTCTGGCCACCCCTTAATAAGAGCCACATTTTCATCGCCAAGAGCGATGTAGTCTGTGTAGATATGGTTTGTTAAAAAACCTTTAGGGCTCGCTTTACCTATGAGTAATTTATGATTAAAGGTCTTGTGAGTAGGGCTCAATGTTAAATAGACATTTTCATAAAAATCAGAGAGTTCTCTTAAAGACAGATCCAAAAGCTCTTCGTTCTCTTCAAGATTATCTTCATATTCACTGATATCTTCGATAAACTCCTGTATCGAAGCGTGACGATCTTTAGGATCAGGCATTAGAGCTTTAGATAAAATCTTTCGCAATCCCTTGGGCAATTCCGAAAGCTGCAGCACTCCATAACATAGTTTGCCCATACATAATTCATAAGCAATGATGGCTAAAGAATAAATATCTGTTGGAAAAGAGATCTCAAGGCGATGTTGTTTTTGCTCAGGACTCATATACGTGGGAGTCCCCATAATTTTTTTAGTTTGCTCTTTGAGTTCTTCTCCTAAAATCTGAGCAATACCAAAGTCTATTACCTTTACTCCACCCTCTTCAGAAAGTAAGATGTTGTCTGGTTTTAGATCTCGATGAATAATTCCATGAGCATGCAGATGATTTAAAGCTTGGGCTGTCTCCAAAATAATCTCTAGAGAGCGTTTAAATGAAAGTCCATTTTGTAAAATCAGCTTTCTGAGGGAAATCCCCTGCACAAATTCCATTGCAATATAAAGTCCCCCTTCCCATTTGCCATGTCCATAGAGTTTGACAATATTGGGATGGTCAGCCATTTCAATGATGCGAGCTTCTTTGAGAAACTGATCGATCATTTCAGGATGTTTAACAAACTTTGGAGATAATACTTTTAAAGCAATGAGCTCATCGCTACCAGGAGAAACACCCAGATATAAAATACTAGAGCTTCCCTTTTTTAAAAGCCCTTTGACGCGATAGGGTCCTATCTGAGCAGGTAAAGGATGACTTTTTGAAATTTTTTGAACAAATGGAGAGGTATCAATGATCGTTTTTTCTAGATCGGCATCATCATCCATAAAGATTCTTAGCCAATATCAAGAATTTGTACGCCGAGTGACTCACCAATGCGCACAAGTTCCCCTGTGGCAATTTTTTTACCATTGACGACCAAATCAACAGGCCTTTCTAAAGAAACATTTAGCTCTATTAAATTACCAGGTTTAATATGCAAAAGCTTTTCACAGCTCATTTTAAAGCGAGCGACTTCTACTACAACATTCATTGGGATGGTTTCGATTTTATATAAAGCCGACTTTTCTGTTTGCACAGCAATAGGCTTTTCCTCTGCAAGGCTGTCAAAGTCATCTTCATCAACGTTGTCAGAATGATGGGAATCATCAGAGTCCATTTCCTCTGGAATTGGGTCTAATGATTTTCTTCTCTCTCTCTCTAAGTCTGAAATTTCAGATAGTAAATCATCGTGATCATGATCCATATTGATGGAATCCTCCTGGTAAATAGGTTGCTCTAAGATTTTAAACCCATTATTTTTTATTCTAACTCTAAAAAGTGGCTGTCCACTGACTGAAAAATAGACGCTTGCGCTATTGTGCTTTAGATCTGCATTAACATGAGTTAAGGGAATAAAGTCTCCCACAGAGATTTTTTTCCATTCTTTCATACTTAATGAAAAGCGAGCCAGATCGAGTGAGCAAGGGAGCTCTAAAGCATGACTTAATCCCGTTGATAATGAAGTCGGTTTCTTAAAAAAATGGCGAAGCCAATTTCTTCTAAACGTTTCCGGTATCACTAAACGACAATTCAATTCTTCTTTATAGGCTTTAATTGAAATATCTTGGACCAAAGCTCTTGTATTTGAAAAAGCCTCTCCACTGATTAAGCGTAGCATTAATCCATCAAAGCACTTAAATGGCTGAATCTTATGAAGTATTTCTGTGGCGACAAAATAGATCAATCCTTCAGAGAAAGTAGAACTGACAAGCAAATTACTACCCGCTTTATGTTGAACAATCCAAGAAACTAAAGAATTAACATCGGTATTGCCAATAAATAGAGAAACGTGACCTTGAATGGGCAAGGCAGCGATCTTTAAATCTAATTTCTCTAAATGTGAATTCTCTCCTAGCTGCTCTGCATTCTGCCAAGACCAATTATGTGGGGTAATTTCCAAATCAGTAATTTGCAGTAGCTCTTTTAAATGGGCCGTTAATCCTTTCCAATCAAAGGGAGGAACATGCCCAAGGAGTGGAATCTCATCTAAGTCTACTAATGTTTTTTCAATGTAACGAAGCCAACCAAAAGGCTCTTTTGTGATCATAAAATTGTAGGCCTAAAAATAGCTTAAAATTATTATTCTATAATATCTAGTTGATGAACTTGAAGGGATTTTTTGTTCAAGAGTTTTTTTAAGTTGGGAGCATTTTTTCGCATAACTCCTGTCGCTTCATGGCTAAATTTTTTAAAAGCAAGGTTTACTTCTAAGGGTCGATATCTATACGCCGTCACTGTGACCTCCCCTTGATCAAAAATTGAACCTTTCATGTTTAATAAAATCGTTGTCTTCGTTACATCCCCATTTTCAAGTACTGTAGCTTCTGAGACAATTTCTTTAGCCAAAGCTTCAAATTGTTCTTGTAGATCTGTTTTGGAGACCCCCTGCTGCGCTTTTTGCGATCTTGTGCTCTCTGTTTTTTGCGCCATCATCGATGTGTCCACGTTGGCTGCAATGCTTTGACTTACCGATGTCTTTTGCGCTTGTTGCTTCTCTTTAGGAGCTTCTTTAACATCAGGTTTATCAGATTCAGCATCTTTTTCTATTTTTTTATGCTTATTGACCTGCGCCTCTTTCTGTGAGGAGAGATCATCATCATTTTCTCTAATATGCTCAGCGATTTCATCTTTTTCTGCTTTAGCTGCTTTTTTGGCGGCTTCTAATGGATCTTTTTCTTCAGCTAGAACCTCTTGATTTCCTCGGTCAGTAATTGATCTATTTCCTTGCAAGGCTCTAGCACTATTTTCTTCACGATCGATCTCATCAAACTCTTCTTCCGGATCATCTACTTCAGATAGTTCTTTTCTCTGCTGTCTTGCTGCTGCTTTTTGAGCGAGCTGCTCCTGAATATCTGCTTCATGTTGAGAAAGGGCTTTTTCTTCCTCCAAATTATCCTCTTCATTAGCCTCTTCAACCTCTTCAGATTCTTGAAGAGCTTCAAAAATCATTGCCTGCTTTTGCGCTTGTTGTTGCTTGACTTCATCATCAATTTCTTGTCTTTCTTCATCATCACGGATGCTAGATTCATCTAAATAATTTTGAAACGTATCTTGCTCATCATTGACAGCGTTGATTAAAAGTCCATCGGCAAGATTATATTCACCTGGCTGAAAATTAATGTCTGGTGGTGGAATAGTCCCATCTCCCATATTACTTACCCCTCACTTTTTTTCTGCTGCTCATCATCTTTGCGTTTATTACTCAAAAAAACTAAAGACCCTATTTCATCTAATTGCTTAGCTTCTTTTTTATTTAGTTCTTTCATTTCTTGCTTAATCCAGTCTTCTTTATGATTTTCTAATTTATCAACTTCCAAACGTTTTTCTTTTAAAACTTTTTTAGCTTCATCGACTGCAATTTGCGCTTTCTCTACTTGTTTTTCTTGACGCTCAACCTTTCGCTTTTCTTCATACATTTTATTTTTAACTTCTTTGATGTAGGTACGCATTTGTTCAATTTTATAACTCGGTGTACCTTCATCTAATGCGAGCCGAAGCTGATCTAATTTTGCTTTATGATGTTCAACAACAGCTTGGTAAGCTTCTTGATAAGCTTTAAGTTTTTTCTTCTCTTGATCTAAGATTGCTTGCTTTTCTTTAAGGATTTTTTCAGCTTCAGCAACTCTTCTTTTTTTGATTTCTAAGACTTGTTCTAAGGGATATTTAAGCTTGCTTTTTGCCATTTTTTCTCTCTTTTAGTGTTACCTAAAAAGAGCCTTAAGCTGAGAGAGTGTCTCTTCAAATGATGACTTTTCGTGAGTGCCTTGCTTTAAAAAGTTATTCACTCTGTTAATATGGTTAATGGCGTAATCTGCATCTCGATCAGAACCTGGTTTATATTCGCCAATTCGAATGAGCAACTCATTTTTTTTGTAATTAGCCAAAACTTCCCGCACCTTTCCAATAAACTGTAAATGTTCTTTGCTGACAATTGCTGGCAAAATACGACTCACTGAAGCTAGCACATCCACCGCAGGGTAATGGTAAGCTTGAGCAAGCTCTGGAGATAAGATAATGTGAGCATCTAAAATAGATTTTGTTTCATCAGCCACTGGCTCACTCATATCGCCACCCTCTACCAGGATGGTATAGAAGGCAGTGATAGAACCTTTATCTGAGTTCCCTGAACGCTCGAGTAGTTTGGGCAACGTTGCAAACACTGAAGGGGTAAATCCTGCACGAGCCGGGGGCTCTCCTTTAGCAAGTCCTACCTCTCTAAGTGCTCTTGCAAAGCGGGTGACCGAATCCATCATTAAGATGACTGATTTGCCCTGATCTCTAAAGTACTCGGCAATGGCAGTCCCTACATAGGCTGCGTTAATTCTAACTTGTGAGGGTTGATCCGATGTGGAGACAATCACCACTGAGCGAGCCATCCCCTCAACACCTAAGTCATGTTCGATAAATTCTCGAAGTTCTCGGCCGCGCTCACCAATTAATGAGATGACATTGATGTCTGCTTTAGCATTTCGGGCAATCATCCCTAAAGTGGTGGATTTACCAACCCCAGCACCTGCAAAAATTCCAACTCTTTGCCCTTTACCGCAGGTAAGAACGCCGTCGATACAACGCACCCCTACAGAAATGGGTTCTTTAATAATCGCTCGCGTTAAAGGATCTGGAGGATCTTGTTCAATTGGATATATTGCATCCGCAATGAGAGGCCCTTTTTTATCAACATCCATTGGCTCACCAAGGCCATTGAGAACTCGGCCTAGGAGCTGAGGGCCTACACGTACCTGAAGAGGTTTGCGAGTTGGAATGACTTCTGAAGAAGGCCCCACCCCTTTCATATCACCTAAAGGAGAGAGCAAGACTTCTTCTTGTGTAAAACCAACAACCTGTGTGCGTAGAGGTTCTCCATCGCGTTTAATTAAACAAACCTCTCCCACTTTTACTTGAGGAACCACCGCTTTGATCAGCATCCCGACAATTTCAGTGATGCGTCCATGAACAGTTGTTAGCTCAAGAGATTCGAGTTCGTTAATTAAATTTTCAAAATTTGATTCATCATTCATTAGAGTTGAACATTCATTAGTGTTTTGAGATCATCAATGGCTTTTTGTAAAACAGCCGTTGAGAACTCTATTTCTACTTGGGCGCGGTATAACTTTACTTGCATTGAAAAAATATTTTCTAACATTAAACCAGGATCTTTCTTACTTTTTAAGTTAGAAACACTGTGCATCGCATTTTCAAGTTGCGATTGTCCATCTGTAAGATAACCTAAAAACCGGCCTATCACCGCTTTATGATCATCATCTCCAGAGCCAATCGCTAGCGCATATTTTTGTTTATTTGGATTATCATCCTCTTCATCACCCACATTAACTTTGGAATGAATAAATTGAATATTATCTTTTGTACGCTTTAATTTTGCATCTAAAAGACGTCTTGTTCGCGGATTTAGTTTAAGATTGGGTGTTTGCAGTCCATCTTTTAGCCCCTGCATTTGGCTTAAAACTTGTTGCATATTGGTAATCAAATTTTGTGCTGACACTTGCCCCGACTGCATACTGGGCTGAGCATTTTGCGCTACACTCATGGGCGATGGTTTCCCACCGGTGGGTATAGATGGAATATTTTGTGCTACTTTTTCAAATCCTTGGTCAGACCCCATCGAAGAGTCTTCATCTGGCATTTGGCTAGGGATTGCATTCGTGGGTCCTATGTTTTCATTTCCCCCAAGAGGGATCCCTTGCGCCATATCTACCTCACACTAGATTAAGTCGACTTACTTTTTAAGTCTTTTTTGAATCGGTTGTTTGTGAAAAGACTCCAATGGATGTAAATCTTTCATCTTCTTTTTAATCTCTTTCATTAGTTCTTGAGAGTACTTTCCAAGCTGCTTTATGCCTGCATCTTCGGTAGAATGCATCGCTTCATGAATAAGCTCTTTACCCTCTTTTAATCCCTCTTCAGTGATCGTGTAGAGATTGGCAATGCCCAGCATTGTTTTAGCCATATCATTATTAGGCTCATTTAGAAGGACCGCGTTAAATAGTTCTTTTGCCTGATCTAACTCTAATTTAAACAAATGAACAATTCCAAGTCCTATGACAGAAAGACTCTCATCTGGATCTGCAATCATGGCTGCATAAAAACATCTTTTAGCACTACCTTCATCGATTTGTTTGATAGCAATAAAGCCCGCTTCGACTAAAAGAGGTACATCTTGAGCAAATTGTTTAAATTTTTGATTATATTTTTCCATATCCTTTTCCTTTTAGGCAGAGCCAAACTATCTGGCCATGTTACTGATCGCTGTTTTTGCTGTAGACAAACATCCTTCCACAACGTTTGACGAAGCCTGTAAAACCTGTTGCATAATGGACATATCCCATTGCAATTTGGCTGTCGCTTCGAGTTTCATACTACTCGGTGAATTAGATACAGCCGACAGTCCTACACGCACAGCGCTCACGCTCGTACGAATGGCTGTTGCCATGGGTCCCCAATTAATACTCATATGCCTCCAATTATATTTTTCTGATCACTTTTAGCATCGACTGATATCCAAGCAATAAAAGGGTCAATTGTTCGAATTCTTTTTTATCACTGTGTCCTTCTCGTAACATGGACTTTAAAGTATCAATGCGAGTATTCATCCGATTTTCTAATTCTCTTTTTTTCTTTGCATCATCTTTAAAGTTCAGCTCCATATCAAAGACTGTTTTTTCACCGCTCTTTTTCTTTTTATTTTTTTCCATTCCAAACATGAAACAGTCCTCGTGTTAACTTATTTAAAATTAGCTTTTCTAGTATTAACTTCACTTAATACATTCAATTTTATATTTCAAACCATTTTTTTCTAAAAATACAAACTCATCTTGAAAGCCAATGACCTTCATCCCATCTAAGAAATCCCCTTCTGTCAGAATCTTACCATTAATTTCAACAGCTTTTACTTGCTTTCCTTGTTCAGCATAACCTGTCACAACGTAAGTCAGTGTGGGTGGTTTTCTTAAGCCTAAATAATTGGTTAAATTAGCAATCGATGGGTCACCCCAGAAATCATGAATTCTTTTCCCTAAAGAGGAATTTTTTTTCTTTTCCACATAGATCACAAAATTGTTCACTTTGCGAACACCGATAATTTTACCAATATCTACAACGGCTCTAGAAAAAGCTTTTTCATAGCTCTGATTAACATATCCGCCAAGAGTCACCTCTCCGTTATTTAATTCTAGGCTCGCGTTGTAAAAGCCATAGTTATAAAGCTTGCTGGCAATTTCTTGATAAAGATCCTCTTCAACAACGACATAGTTGGTTAGGCGATCAATATAGGGAAATTGGACGTTCATATAATCTACTAATTCAGCATTATCGTCGCGTGTGGGTAAATAGCCAACCACAACAAACTGCCCGGGCTTAGGAGCTTGTACATTGATCCCTTGCCAATTTGGATTACGAGATAAGATCAAATTCATCTCTTGAGTCACATACTCATCAACCACCACATCATCTTTAATATTGGTAATGTAATTTAAGTTATTGAACTTATACATTAACTCTTCTCGCTGGGTGGAGCTAAGAACGTGTCCAACGACAAAAATTTCACCATTGCTTGAGTTATAGGTAAATTTAATATCTGGAAATTCTTCACCTAAAGCTTGGCTGATATTGCGGGTATAATCTTTATGAAATTTTTCTACTGGTGATGTTCTAAAAAGAAAGATGGCCCCTGTTCCTAAAATTAAGATAGCAGCAATAAAAATCCCCGTCAAAATAAAGGTCGACTCGGTCACTAGCCCTTTAAAAAGGGACTTTTTAACCTCTACAACCTCTTTAACTTCTTCTTCTGCAGGCTCTTCTTCAACCTCTTCCTTCTCCAAATAAGGAATTTTGGTAACAACGGTATCTTCCCCAGATTCACGATCAACAACGATAAATGTCGTTGTTCCCAAAGTAATCATATTCTTGGGGGTAATAACCCTTTGCCCTTTAGCCAGCTCATCGTCGACTAAGACACCATTGCGGCTATTGAGATCTTCAATGATGATCTCTTCTTCTTCAGTGATTGAAAGACGAGCGTGATGCCTTGAAACGCTTAAGTCATTGAAAATAACATCGCAGCCTGTGACATCCGTTCCAATAATGAAAGAGCGCCCTTTTTGCAGAGCAAACTCAGCACCGGCATTAGGGCCTGATAAAACCTTTAAAATGAACCGCTCTGAGGCAACATAACTCTCTGACAAATCCCCATAGGTATCATCATCGCCCACATCTTGAAAGATCGTGTCATAATAGTTATCTTCTTCTTTTTCAGAGCTCGGTTTATCTTCGCTCTGAGAAGAAGGAGCGATCGAGACTGGAGGTTCATCTAGATCCTCAAACAGCTGATCATATTCTGATGATTTTTCTTTAGAAGAGCCCTTGATTTCACTAAAGCGAAAATGAGATTCACCTATTTTGATAGTCTCATTAAAGTTAAGTTCTTTTTCCCCTTTAAGGGCCTCTTCTTTAATTACTATCGAATTAGTACGGCTTAGATTTTTAATCCAATATTGGCCATTTTCTATGTATATTTTAGCATGCTTTCTGGAAACTTTTGGATCATCTAAAACAAAGTCGCACTCTTTTGGATCACGGCCAATAATCCATTCCGTTCCTTTTTCTAAAATGAGCTCTAGCCCTTTTTCAGGACCATCTATTGCAATAAGCTTTGCAACCACGTTTCACCGATCTTAATTTAAAGTCATTAAAAGGCTTTTTTCCCCAGCCCCTACATTGAATAACTGTGCTCTCCAAAATTCCACGTAATTGGAAAAATCTTCTAGAGCGTTTTTAAATTCCTCAAATTGTAGTCTATATGGAATGCCGTGCGTGAAAGTCAATGATTTAATTTCCTCGTCATAACCAAACACCGCGCCACCCGTTCCATTTCCAAATAAATTTAAATGCATTAAAGAACAAACGATCACTTCTCGATTAGGCTCAGGCAAAGGACCTATGATACTCATAAAGTTCACCCCTGGGTGTAAATCAGAGTATTGAACAACCAAACCATCGCCAAAATCTATGCTATAGATCTTATTCTCATCTGGATGAAAACTCTGTTCAATCCCTAAAAGCTCTATCACTTTTTCGGTGTATGCTTGAATTTCTCCAGCCATTTAAATTTCAAAATCACAGTTTCATAATTTTTTAGTGTGTACAGAAACGGCGACTTTAAAGCAAAAAATTTTTTGATTTGGCTTAGAAATAAAAAAAAGCCCCACATTTCTGTGAGGCTTTTTCATTTTAATAGGGACTGTTTTGAGGATTAAGCCAAACTTTGAGCTACAGCTCCAATGACTTGTGATTCCATCTGAGAATACCAATCCATAAGTCCTTGAACTTGTTGCAATGATCCGGCCATCGCGCTGTCTTGCGCTCCACGAACCGCTCCCATCACAGAACTTAATGCTGCCCATTCTTGAGATGCAGCTTCAGCTTGAGCTGATGTCATCACATCGCTCGTCTGCAAGTTTTGAGAACCAGCAGTTGTAAATCCAGTAATTGCCTGTGAAAAGATCTGCCTTTTTTGCATTGCTGAATCTAGCACCGCTCTTTCATGTCTAGCCGCAACAGTAATCTTGTCTTGCTCATTATTTAAATGCTGTTTTAAAGCTGCAGCATCATCACTCTTAGCAAAGCTTTTTAAAAGATCTTCACGAGCTTCTCCTGGCATACCGCGAAGAGTATTGACAGCTGTATCAGGAGCGCCTAGAGATTTCATGAATTCTGCTGCTACTTCAGGGTCATTAGCGACGTCTTCCATAGCTCTAGCAAAGTCTGGGTCATTCGATAACTCATCAAATGCTGCTTTACCTGCTTGCTGTGAATTTGCAAGCTGATTTTCATGCTCAATACGATTTTGAGTCTTGCCAAGTCCTAGCCACTTACTCTTACCGATAGCTTCTCTTGCTTTTGCAACAGAGCCTTTTTCTTCGGCTTTAAGAGCATCTTCACGATTTTCATAATTTTCTTTAAGCTTGACTGCCTGTGCTTTAGCATTTGCTTTCTTCTGAGCAACTTCTTCTAGCTCTTCAGGAGTTTTTGCCGCGCGACTTGCTGCAAAATCTTCCATTTCGACAGCTTCACCAGGAGCTGGCTGAACAACGCCTCGAGCTTGCGCCGTTTCATTGGCAGTTTTTGGAGAGCCTGTTGACAAGTCAGAGATCATCTTATTTTGGAAATCCAACTCATTTTCCATCACGTTATTTGCAGAGAAGTTTTCAGCAAGGCCTTGAGCAGTACCCATAAGACCCATGATTCCACCAGCCCATGAAGAGTTCGCTTCAAGCTTTAACTTATTAGCATCCGCTTCCCCTTGCGCTTCTCTAAGCTGGGCACTTGCCTCGGCTGCAATAATTTGGTTTTTAGCTTCTGTTTGGTGCGCTTTGGCCAGCGTTTCTCTTAGGGT